>ML881199.1:0-11207 GCA_009831015.1 Picea engelmannii | reverse complement strand
ATCCATTTGGAACCAATGATATTTTTACCTTCAGGTCTATGAACCATCTCCCACATATTGTTTTTCTCAATCTGATCAAGTTCATCATTCATTGCTTTAACCCAATGGTCATCTTTGCTAGCTTCATTAAAATTCTTGGGTTCAAGCATGGATATGAAAGCTATATGTGATTGCTTGATAATTTTTATTATGTTTATCCTGGTTTGTACACCTTTGTCTTTTTCACCAATTATCGGACTTGCAGGATGATTCTTTTGAGTGATTCTGGAGGAGGAATTTGAAGTTGCATGCTGATTTGAGTCTGTCTGAGTATCCATGTCTTCATCTGATTCAGAGTCTTCATTTTTTGATTCTTGGACCTGTTCATCTTCAACTTTAGTTGTGTCCTCTGTAAAAGACTCATTATTGTACACCTCTCTTGCTAGGATTCCTTCATCAACGTTTATGTCAATACAGTCAACCATTTTATGCAGCCTCTTATTATAGCATCTATATCCTTTACTGTTTGTAGCATATCCTAAGAATATACGTTCATCAGCCTTGTCATCATATTTGCCAAGGTTCTCATCATTATTCTTTATGTAACATTTACTCCCAAAGACTTTGAAGTGTTTGATTGAAGCAGGTCTCCCATACCACAGTTCATAAGGTATCTTGTCACTTTGTGGTCTAAGGTGGGCTTTGTTAAGAACATGGATTGTTGTGTGTATTTATTCTACCTAGTAGGTTTGACCAATGTTCTTCTCATTCATCATTGACCTGGCCATTTGCTACACTGTTCTGTTTTTCCTCTCAACTACTCCATTTTGTTATGGAGTTCTTGGGATTGTGTATTCTCTCTTAATCCCATGCTTATCACATAATTCCTTGAAATCACTTGACATAAATTCTCCTCCTCTGTCTGATCTTACTGCCTTTAGCCTCTTGCCTGTTTGATTCTCAGTTAAAGCCTTAAATATTTTAAACTTCTCAAATGCTTCATCTTTTTCCTTGAGAAAATAAACCCAAGTAAGTATGGAGTAATCATCAATAATTAGCATGAAGTAGTTTTCTCTCCTTGTACTTTCCTGTCTTGATGGTCCACATAAATCCATATGAACTAGTTGGAGTGGTTTCTCTGTTGAAGTAAAGCTCTTGGACTTAAACGGTGTCCTAGTTAGCTTTCCTACTTGGCAGGGTTTACACATAGAATCTTGGGGTTTTGATATTCTCGAAAGATCTTTTACTGCCTCAAGATTTTTGAGCTTGATTAAATGGTCAAAGTTTAGATGTCCAAGTATTCTATGCCATAACCAGATTTCATCATGTTTGCTTAGATGAAACTCTTCTCTATCCTCTTTCAACACATATACATTATTTTTTGTCCTTATGCCTTTAGCCACCACTTGTCCTGAGTTTGCATACTTTATCTTGCAGTCCTTGGACATGAACACCACTTCGCATCCTCTGTCACACATTTGACTTGCAATGAGTAGATTGTGTTTCAGCCCATCTACAAGCAAAACATCTTAGGATTTTCCTTTTCCATTACTTAAACTCACCATCCCTTTACCCTTTATTTTACCTGGAGCATCATTTCCAAAGGTTATGTTTCCTGATTTGCTTTCACTTAGAGATATAAACTTACCTTTGTCTCCCGTCATATGTTTGGAGCATCCACTGTCTATATACCAAGGTTTCGTTTGTCTTTGAGCTGACAATACAAATCCACACTTGTCACTTTCTTTCTTCTTCCAAACCTTGACATTTTCAGCAGGGGAATTCAAATCTGGTTCATAGTTCCTTAAGTGACAGTCAACATATTTATGTCCATAGTTATGACAGATGTAACATTCTAGTTCGTTGAATAAAGGATCATAATGATTGTTATGCTTAACCTGTGTCCTTTTCCCATCCATCAAGTGATTTGTAGTTTGTGGTGGTTTGTTACTTGGCTGTCTCATTCTTTGTTGTGGCAAATATCTATACCTTGAATGTCTTGATTTCTCATAATTTAATTTTAAAGAACATTTTACAGCTTTATGACCAAAGTTAGAACATAAGAAACAATATCCATAGAAAAAACGTTGGTACCTAGAAAATGGTTGTCTTCTTTGAATAGGTCGATTTCTTCCATGCTGATGATTTCCTTGAGAAGGTAGTGCATTATTTCTTTGTTCTATAGATTCAGTCCTGGAACCTTTTTCGTTACTCCTCCTGGGCAGCTGATTGTCTTCCTTTGTTTCTGCAGGTTTGTTGTTGTCATTGGTTGTAGATTGGACAAATTTGATGGATTCTTTGTTTCTTAGCTGACCACTACTTGATCCCTCTTCATAACCTAAACTAGTTTTCAGCTTTGGATTCCTTTGCTGATTCAGAATGGTGGCTAATCCTTCAGACACTTTGATACTTAACAGATTCTAATGATACAAGGCTTTAAACTTCTCCAACTCTTTCCTAGTTTTCACTACTTCTTCTTCCATAGCTTTACATCTTGCCTTCCTTTCTGATAATTTTTGTTTCAGAATTTCCTCGATTTTCTTTGCCTCTTCTAATTCTACTTTTAGCAGGGCAAAGTCTTCATCAGGTTGTTTATTGTCTTTCACGAACTGTATTAGCAATTGTTTTTTCTTTATGTTCTTAATTCTTAGTCTATCAATCTCTTCCAGTGCACTGATCAGTTCTCCTTCCATATCAACCATAGCTTCTTCTTCATTAGCCTCACTTCCTGTGATTTTATTATCATAATCCTCTTTGGCCATAAGTATGAAGTCATTTAGTTTATCTTCAATAGAGGAGTCATTGTCTTCATCATCTGAAGTATCATCATCATTGTTTACACAAAGACTTTTCTTCTTAAACTTATTCTCTTTAAATAAATTTATGTGTTTGTGCTTCTCCTCATTATCACATGTCTGATCATTTCCTTTGTGAGGACATTTATTTGAAAAATGACCTATCTTACCACAATTGAAATATTTGAAAGGCAGTTTACCTTTGTATTTTCCTAATCCCTTCTTCAGTCTCTTCACAAATTTTGCTTCAATTTCATCAGGCTCAGAATCCTCATTCTTGTCTTCTTTAAATGATGCTTCTCTGGAGGTGGGTTTATCTTTAACTATTCTCATTTCATACGCAATCAATGTTCCTAGAAGTTGATCAAACTCCAAGGTTTTTAGATCATTAAGTTCTTCTATAGAAGAAACCTTCGGGTTGAACCTATCAGGTAGAGATATCAAAATTTTTTGAACTAAAGAAGGTTCCTCAATTTTTTCACCAAGTGCTTTCATTGCATTTACCAGTTCTTCAACTCTCAGAAAGTATTTTCCAACAGTTTTATCTTCTTTCATCTTTAGCTGTTCAAACTATACTCTGTAGATTTGAAGCATGGAATCATTTACCTTCTCATTACCTTCATAACTGCAAATGAGTTTGTCCCACATTTCTTTGGTAGTTCCTAGGTGCATAACTTTTATGAATTCTGCTTCTACAAGCCCACTCAAGATATCATTCATAGCCTTAGCATTGAAGCTAAATTCTAGTTTGTCATCCTTATTAGCTAGTACAACTGGCTTTACATAACTAGTATCTACTACATCCCAGACATCTGCACCTAAATCCATTATGTAAGTTCTCATTCTAACTTTCTAGAAGGCAAAGTTTGTTCCATTGAACATAGGGGCCTTATTGGTTGAATTTCCTTCATGTCTTGACATGTTTAAGCTCTAGGATCTACCCTTAAATAAAAGGGGCCTGCTTTGATACTAATTGTTGGACAACCGAGAGGGGGGGTGAATTAGTTGTTACCATGCTTAAACAATAATGCTTATCTTAAATTCTTTGCAGAGCACTTAATGACAACCAAAATAATGTAGGGAAGTAAGCCATAGAACATTCAACATCATTTTCACATATGAAATATATAGAGACAGATATTTCCTGAGGAAACCCGTAAAAGGGTAAAAACCTCTTCTTCTTTATATGATAAGTAATCTTTACATTCTGTACATTATCATACATATGAGCTCCAAATCATTGTGAGGCTACAACCTCTGTATTGCAATCTGCCACTTGTTGAGAGCACCAACTCTCTGTTTTCTCTAGCACCTACTAGAAGGAAGCACCAACTCCCTGGCTTCTCTAGCATCCACTAGAAGGAAGCACCAACTCCCTAAATGTTCCAGCACCAACTGGATGGAAGCATCAACTTCCAGTCGCACAGGTACCAACCTGTATAACAGAGAACAACAGTTCTCCCTTGCACCACCCTACCACCCTGGTTTCTCTCGCTGCAGCCAGATGGAAGCTACAACTCCCTATTTTCAGGCACCCACTTGAACCTCTAAGGACAACAGTTCTCCCTAGAAGCTCCCTTCTACCCTAACATATAAATTTTCCTACATATAAATTTATCACAGTGATACAATATTTATCATTGGCTTACTAGGCTTATCATTGTTCTGCTATGCTTCTCTTCTCTCCTGTATTATTGTTTCTCTGTCTGCATCTTCTTACATTTTTTGATCTTCTGTTTTTCTCTACAAGAGCACCTCAACCTTCCTTTGCTGCCTCACTGTCTTGTTGCACATGTCCATTTCACTTTCTGTGCCTTTTCCTTTTGTGCTCTCACTGCACCATTCCTCTTCTCTGTGTTTATGCTGTTGCACACTCCTCCTTCTACACTCCTTGTTCACTCTCAACAGCAGAAACACCCATCTCTTCTTTGTTCTACATACTTCTAGTCTCTATGCACCTTGTGCATGCTATCTCGCCATGCTTCTGCATACTCTCTCCATGTCGATTGCTCTGCCTGATCATCATCACAACTCTTCAGCTTCTCTGGAAGTTAAACCCATGTATCCATCATCACTGGGTGTTATGCTGAGATTCTTTAACCTGTCTCGTAATTGAGACTCTTCGTCTTCTCTATCAAAGCCGAGTTGATCCTCTCTGTTGCAGTTACAGGCTTCAACACTCTTCCATCTGTCAATCACCTCTAAGAATAGTCTTCATTCCACTGGAAGATACCTCGAGCCTCTTCATCTTCTCTAGAAGTTACACTCTGAAGTGTAACAGTAGCCCTCCGATCATACTTAAATTCACTCGCACCGTTGGATTGGATCCGTAAGATCTTGCATTTATTTCACATTTCGGCATTTCAGAATTTCGACATTCTTGTGGTGAAGAGTCTCGATTATCCATGTCCCAAACTCTGAAATAGAGCTTGTCTCTTTGAGCTATTCTCTACAGCTCTTCGACAATGCGACCATTGGCAGTGACCAAGGCCTACACCAAAAAGGTGTTTTCACATTTCACATTTCGACATTTCACATTTCGAAATTTCGAGACTCCTTTGATGAAGAGTCTCAACTCTTTACTCTTCCAGCTCCTGGTATCTGAACCTCCAAAATGGAGTTGGATCAATGGTCCACACTCTTGATGATTCGATGGTCCAGGTCTCTTTGTTATTTCGCATATCGCAATTTCGACATTCTTGATGTGAGAGTTCTTGACAACTCCAAGTCCCGGTATCCCAAACTCCAAAATGGAGTTGGATCAACAACATTTCGGCATTTCACATTTCACCATTTCGGGACTCCTGTGGTGAAGAGTCTCAGGGCTTGACTCCTCCAACTCCCGGTATCCGAAGTTCTGAAATGGAGTCGAATCAAAGATATGGTATTTCGTTGTTTCGCATTTCGGTGATTCAACATTTCGGCGCTTCTGTGATGAAGTGTTTCGACACTTCAACTCCCAGTATCTGGGACTCCGAAATGGATTTATTTTCCGGTGTATGAAATTCTTTGTTGGTGTGCCTATTTTGGGATTTTGACGTTTCTCGTTTCGGCGATTCGACATTTTGGCACTCCTGTGATGAGGTGTTTCGACACTTCAACTCCCGGTATCCGGGACTTCGAAATGGAGTTATTTTCTGGTTTGCAAAATTCTCTGTTGGTGTGCCTATTTCGGGTTTCGAGTTTTCAGAGTTTTGCATTTTGCGATTCTGTGACTCCTGATGATGAAGAGTCTTAACTCTTCCAACTCCCAGTATCCAAAACTATCCTTCTTCCTTCGAGATTTCGTAACCCCGCTTCACCTTTCTCTTTAAAGAATGTGCAGGTTCTCTTGGATCCAATGCCGGTCGAACCTCGGGCTCAGATCTAACATTCATCGGGAATTCTCAATGGGATCCAAAGATCATTGTCGCTTCTCTTCCCGAGATTTCGTTGTCCTTTTTCCATTGTTGTATACTCTGATCTTGTTTTCTTTCTTTGATTGCCTGGGTTCTATTTTCTAAGTCCCTAGGAGATCTAAATTGACTCTTTGACTATTTAAGTTCACTGGAAAAACCTTCTTACTTTTTATTTTTTCATTTTTACTTTGATTTCCGCACCCTGCTTTGAGGGACAGTGCGACAATATTTGATTTATGCACCCTACCTTTTTGACCAGTGTGGAATTTATGCATCCTACCCATAGCTAGCCTACGGAAAACTCATATTTCCACACTATACTAGTTCTTTGGTCTGCGGAAATCAGGGGTTTCCGCACTGTGTTAGTCTAACAAATTGCGACGATTGTCATTTTTTTTTATTTTTTGTGGTTTTTCCTTACCCAAATCTTGGATTTGGTTTTGGGGTGAAATGTTTGGTTTGATTATGATCTGTTTATAGTCTGCTTGACAATTTTTGAGCTTCTTTTAGCAATCGTTGCTTAGTTTTCTTTTGAAAGATTTGGTCTCTTGCTTTGAGTGTCTTTCAGTTACAAAGAATTATTTTTTCTTTAGAATTGTTTGGTGAAAGAACTTCTTTTTATTTTATTAATTTTTTTTTGTTAAAAGAGAAAATTGTTTGGTTTTCTTTGTTTCATATCGATTTGTTATTTCTTTTAGCTATGTTTGAAAAAAAAAAAAAATTCTTTCTTTATATTAAATTGTGGGCATCCTTGCATTTGAAGTAGTGAAATTGCATGGTTTTTGGCATTTTTTGGTCTTGAATTCTAAAAAACATTACCCCTCATGGCCGAGGGGGCCAATAATCATGTATTGGTGTACAATCTCTTTGTCTCATTTCTTGAAAATCTTGATATTGAAGATTTTAGTAAATATTGGGACATTGTGCATTTGGGAATGATAATTTTTTTCTCCTTCTCATAGCATAGTGTTGGGCCCCAACAACTCCCCCTAAATTTTTACAAAATTTATAGGCCCCCCATTAGAATCTTGATAATTATAATGAGCTACAGAATCAATCTTTTCAAATAGTTCCATACCTTGGATTTCTTTGAGACAAACATAAGACATTCACTATAGTATGACACATTCATTACAAGAGTATATGTCAAAATTTAGAAACGAGCATAGAAATCTCAATTTAAACAAAAACATTAATTTTTATCAACTATTTACTTCCGTTTAAATTATGATTATGTGTTATTTCTTTTGCTCATTAACAAGTTTGACTATTTTGAATAATGGGTTCAATACTTCATCAAATAATATCTTGGTTGATTTCTCATTTTCATAAAATCATTTGGTGATATTAATTAATTAAATTCTTTTTTTCATTTTCCATCTCATTTCAAAATAAAAATAATAATTAAAAAAAATAAAATATCTATGATTTGTTTGATTTTATAAAAAAACAAAATTAATATTTTTTTCTTCTCCATTAACTTGAAGCTTATAGAATTTTAAGATCATATTTGAAAGGAAATTATAAACAATGATTGTTTAGAACTTATAGTTAGTTTAAATTCATTTTTTATTTTATTGTTCTAGATTTTGTTTTATTCACAATTTTTAGGTTATTAATTTAGGTTTCTTTTTGTTTCACGGGTTTCTATTATCAAATATTTGATACGGATCTGATCATGGTTTGATTTTATTATCCAAATACGTTCAAGATGATTGATCCAAAAATAATATTGGATTGCTACTTATGAGCAACAACAGATAAAATTTGGAAAGGCGTTAAGATCAGATAGACGATTTTGCAGGACTGATTGCAGCTACACCGTGAGGAATTTGAAGAAACGGTTGAAAACCCATTTACCAAATGGACTCATTTACCTTTCGTGAGGAAATATTCCCAAAAAAATGCATGATTGGAGAGATATTGATGTTGATTTATGAGGAAAATTTAAGGTGGCGAAAATTAATAGTGATGCCCAGATTGTTCATTCACTGTATAAATTTATGAGAAAGATCAGAGCCATGGAAGGGAAGAATTGGAAAGGAGGATTTTTATCCTTTCTCTTTTGTATATTATTTATTTTGTAATCTTTTCTTCTTTTCAAATGGAGTAACAAATGGTTGGAATTTTGGGAGAATGGACGAGTATTTCCGAAGAAGAATATGAAATTCCAGATTTCTTAATGACTTTTGTCCTATGAGTAAAATGGTTTTATTTTCATTATAATATATTCATATTCTTTGAATAATTGATTATGCATTGATTTAAATTATCTTTAGTCTATTTGATCAATACATGGTTAATTGCTATCATTTATGTATTAATTTTTATTTTTAATTTTTTATCTTTAAGAGTCGATTATCTTAAAAATTCTTCCAGGAATACAATATGGGCATGTGATTTTGAGAAAGAATATGGGAAAGCAATTCATATTTGGCTTTAGACCTATGTGATGTTTAATCCATTTCATTCTTTCATTACTGTTGTATTATGAGAATGTTATTATGGTTGATTTTAGCTTTAGTTTGTCATCATATGGTGTTTTCATACTGTTAAATGTTGTATGTTGTCCATAATTTCTTATTCCATTTTTTTATGTGTGATTGATCTATCATTTGATCATTTTTTAATTTATTCTTAATGTTAAATTTTAGATAAAATCAATATTTAGATCTGAGTTTTATCTCATTCTTAAATATTGATCATCTTAAGATCACAAGATTTTTTAATTAGATGTCTTTCTGTTGTTATTAATTTTTCTCCAATATCAAATACTTCTTTGAAAGTATTCTGGAAGTGCTAGTATTGTTTTGTTATAGGTTTTCTTTAACAACAGTACAGGTAGGAGTTCATACAACATAGGAGGATAAACTCAGTTCACTAATCAGTTAGAGGTTAGTAGATGCATTCTTTTCTTTTATTTAGAATTGTTTATGAATGAAACAATGATTACATTAATTAGCTTTAATTTTTTTTGTGTCAATGTTTCAATCGCATTCATTTAGTATTTATTTGTTTAATATCTTTAAAAAAAAACCCCAAAAAAGTGTTGTTCATATTTGATTCATAAACCTTATCAAACAATCATTTTCGCAAGATTTCATGCAAACCTTGTAACATGTATATATATTGTTTATATTCACATTTCTTTTTAATAAACATAAGTCAGTAATATATCATTTGTTAGAATCATAGATTTTGGATTAGTTTCATTTCTTTTATTATTTTTATGGCTTTAGTTGGCCATTGGAGCCATTAAACCGATCATAATAGGTTACACCAAACGAATTGGGTTCTTTAGACAACCCCGAACCGGATCTATTCTTCCAGTTGATGGCAAGTCAAATTTGCCCATCAAAAAATGACGCTAGAAGGAGGGCCGAGGTAAATTTAATGATTAAATGTTTTACCCCTCAATCTGTTATAATTCCATATTTATAAATTTTTCTCTTGTGTAATCTTGAAATGCACTAGAAGATAGTCCAGACTGACAAGATGGCCTTATAGGAGTCTTTGTTTCGAATTTAATAAATTTCCCATGGCTCCCCAAATCACTGTGTTGGAACATGCTTTCCACTTCTCATTACCTGATATTCCCAACAAAAAAATCTCTCTCTTGTACAAACTCACTTTTGATGGTGGGGGGAATGTATCTGCAAAAGACCATATTAACAAGTTTTGGTGTAAATGCATCAAGCATGATATTTCTGATTTAAAGGTTTTGTGCAGATTGTTTGTTTTTACTTTCAAGGGTCAGATTAAACATTGGTTTTAGTCTTTTCCAGCATATCACATTATTGATTGGTTTAAGTTTGTAGATGATTTTTTAGATTCTTTTGAAAACTATGATTACAATCAATGATGTGAAGAATTTCAGACTTTACTAATCAATGACAATTCATCTCCAGAAGACTTTTCAACAAGAATCCATCATGTTCTCTGTAAATTTAATCTTGATGACATGTCATACTAAATCTTTTCTATGATTCTTGCATCCCTTTAATATAGTCACATTCAATAGCGAATTATGAGATGATTGCAAATCCTACCACTCAATTGTGAGAAGAAAGGAATCCATCTGAAAATTTTGAACAAGCAAGGGAGGTAGAATCTATTAAAAATGTTCTTACTGACAATCAAATTGGTTTTTCCTCTGAATCATTATATAATCAGTCATCAACCATCGTGGAAGAATATTTGATGTTGGGTCAAAGTGAATATCCATATTCTTCTAACTCTTTCTCTAATCAGTACTTAAATTCAGTTATTGAAGAACACTTAGGTGAAAAAAACGATCTTAAACATTCTAACATTCCGATGAAACTAATTAGAGATGTAGATCTGCAATTGGAAGAAGAAACCTTAAAACCTCATATACAAATCATACCTTATCCACAAGAAATATCATATGTTTGTCGTGAATGTTTTGAATTATCTATCATATAGGAGACTAATTTAGATGATCATATTATGTTGAAGAATTTATCACCAAAACAAAGTGAAAGTTTTAAGGAAAGTAAAGATGAATGTCTTGAGAATACCATTGTTAAATATCATAGCTCAAGATATTCTTTGCATGTTCTCATTTATGATACTCTTTATATCTCAATCTCTTCTTAGATTATGGTGGATTTGATATTTTACTCACAATATCTTACTCTTTTCCATCAAAATCAAATCTTTTCGATATGCCAAAATTTGGTGAAATTAATTCCAAACATAACGTTTATGAAGTTGGATTTGATGCTCTTTCACTTTCATCATTCATATGGAAAAATGACATGTTTCAAGATGATTTTACACGATTTATTGTTGAAAACGACAATTCACTTATTCTTATGGAAATCAAATATTCTACATTGCATATTCGTTCTTTGATTAGTTCAAATTTCTGTTAAGCCCTAATATTGGCTCATTACCACTTAATTGGGGCATATTAGATTAGTAATGTTATTTTATTTATGTCGGATTTAGGCCATTAGTTGTTATTTAGATTAGTAATGTTATTTTATTTATGTCGGCTTTAGGCCATTAA
>WSFP011483002.1:0-15878 GCA_009831015.1 Picea engelmannii | reverse complement strand
AATAAGCCTACTATTCCATGATATCATATTTCATTTCTGCATCCCTCAATGCTCTACTGAAAAAGGAAATAGGATGATATAATCCCTCTACATTTTTTTGTAGAAAAACAATAACCAATGTGTCAAATGAGGCAAAGGGAAATATCAAAAACTCCTTGGAATAGTCAGGGATAATGGGTAGGGGTGCTTCAATCAAGGCCTTTTTTATTTGATCAAAAAATCCTCAAGCCTCAGAATTCCATTTCACCTCATTTCCCTTTCTAAGCATGGTCGTATTGTACTTCACTAATTCAACAAAGTTAGAGATGAAAATTACTAGAAAATTGATTTTACCTAAGAAAGACTGAACCTCTTTCTTAGATCTAGGAAAAGATAAGGTCTAGATGGCCTCTACTCTACTTGGATCAATTCTTACCCCTTCTGTTGACACAATGTGCTCCAATAATTTACCTTCCTTCATAGCAAACAATAATTTCTTTGGATTGAGAGAGAGACCAAACCTTGTGCATTTCAGGAAGACCACCTTTAAATGATGACAATTCTCTTTGTCATATTTTGAGAAAATTGTAATGTCATCCATATAGATGACTAAAAATTTATCTTTCTCCCCAATAAAGACAATGTCCATGGCTCGCTGGAAGGTTTTTCCTGCATTCATCAATCCAAAGGGAATTTTAGAATACATGAATGTTCCCCAAGGAGTAGTGAAGGATGTCTTCTCTCTATCTTCAGGTAGGACATAGATCTAATTGTAGTCAAAGAATCCATCAATCATAGACATCCTAGATGAACCAGTCACTCTCTACAAAATGTACTCCATCTTTGGCAAGGGGTAGTTATCTTTTTTGGAGCTCCTGTTCAAATTCCTGAAATCAACACATAACCTAATTTGCCCATTTTTCTTCCTCACAGGAACCAAGTTAGCCACCCATTCTGAATATCTCAAAGGAATGATGATCTGGGCATCCAACAACTTTTTCACTTCTTTTTCCATAATAGGCAGCAACATGGGATTTATTTTTCTGAGTTTCTGCCTAAAAGGCTTGGTCTCCTCTTTCAAAGGGATCCTATGTTCAATTATTTTGGTGTCATATGTTCTTAAATATTCATATTTCCAGGCAAACACATCAACAAACTATTTCAAAATCTTGACATACTCAACCCTTTGTTCCTGTTGGAACACATATAAATTCTAATCCTTGAGATTTACTTTATCCTTATTATAAATAAATCATAAGTTCGTTTTCAAATATTAAATCAATTCTGATTTAAGTCTTAAGGCACACATGACGTCCACCGTCGATTAATTTCTCCTATTGATTGAACGATCCCTTTTTCATCGAGTTTTTGGAGCTGCTTGATTGTTAAAAAGTCAAGCCAATAGAGACTACTTCAGAGTTTCACGATTCAGGCATTTCTCCATGCCGCAACTTCAAAATCTCAATACCCGAAAAGTGTTCAAAAGATCCTAGTCACCGTACACATATATCTTCCTAAAGTCTTGACACATCACTACAGGTAATGTCCTGTCAGAAATTTAATAAAATTTAACTTGCCAATATACGAAACATTAAATGCCAAAAAGTTAATACCCAATGAATTAATTTAACCCCGATTAAAAGTTAATTAATAAAATCACACACTCAAAGTTCAGATATTTTCCATCCATCACATTTTGAATTCCTGAAGTTTTAACTTCTAAAATACCTTAAACACTAAGAAGGGTTAATTTAAATTAAAAAATCATTTTTCAATGATTAATCACTTTGTAGTTTCTGGTTTCGGGGATTCTATCTCAAGCTACTCTAAAAATACGAAAGTCCGAAAACCCAAAAACACTTAATGATAAACACAATTAATCAATGGGTTAAACAAGATTATCTCGCAATTAATTTTTTGCTAAATCGCTATTTGGGATATTTCAAACCTTATTCATCCAATTTCCCGATCACGAACCACCAATATTAATGGCATTAATCATGACTCAATGACAATGATTTCAACATAGATCACATATCACCAGCTAGATATTTTCATTAAGGTAAATGAATGCATTGTCAGTAAAGGTATTCATAAATCAATAGACTTAAGGTAAATAAGGATATTGGATTTTGAATTGTATTTGCATTCTCGCAGAACAACAAGTTTTAGCAGACTAAGAAGTTTACGAGTTTCCCTGTGACAAGAAACATAGTTTTGAGCTCACTATTATCATGGTGTCGTGAAAAGTGGCTAAAGCAACTGGTGAGAACATGAACTTGAACAAAAATTTTCTCCCAGATACCTCACCAAGAACTATAGATACCATGAAAACATGAACACAGGTGTCTGATATTCTATAACACGAGTTGATAAACTGTCCAGAGGATTCGGGTGACGAGGTGATTGAAACACATGCGATGAATCTCGGGGATATAGCATAATCATAGCTGCACAAAATAGCCGCACGACCGAGGCTCATGCCATATAATGACATGATAGGCTGGCCCCTGGAGAATGTTGACATTTCAACCAGGAGCATAAGTAATTTAGAGAAGGTGGATGTTGGGTCCTTTCGACGAGAGAATATACAGGTAATGTATAAATTATCCCTAGTTTTCAAATATAGTTACAATGTTTCTTTCCTAATGGAGTTTGACAAAGAAGAGTGCACGAAATATGGAAAGAATTACCCTGACTTAATCAAGGACTGTGGGGACACCCTCAAAAATTCAGAGCAGACACCCATGGAATATATGCAACAACATCATTAGACGCCCATATGATTTATGTGGCTATGATGTTGTGTAGACTTTTCGGGAGGAAGGAATTTGCTCATTTCTTGTTGGCATGGGTACCAATTATGCATGAAGTGGCAGAGGGTTTATCTTTCAACTGGGCCAAGATGGTATCAGACAATATGGCCAAGGAAATCAAAGAGTATCAGTCGATGAAGGCCAAAGGGAAACCTGCCCCTTTCTACATGTCGACATACATTATGGATTCCATTCTTTTTATGACACCTTTCCCTCTGATGAGCTGGAGTTGGATCCTGACCAACACCGAGCCCATCCATTTATATCACTCCAAGCTATGGGAGGATAAAGCCCAAGATTTATTTTAATAAATATGTCATTACATAGTGGTGCTGATGCATATTTCCCTCTATGGTTTCCCGCCTCCCAGGATTTCCAACAAGATCATGGCCAGCTTGGGGAAAATAGAAGACCGGTATATTGAGGAAACTATTTCCTACATCAGAGTTTTTGGGTGTTCAGTTCCCTCACATGCTTTACCAAATTTTTTACGAGATTGGCTGGTGTGCCTAGAGGTAGGATATCAAACTATGATAGGGGTCATCGGTAAAGAGTTAAAAGCGGCCTAGAAAAAGGTATGGCCAACCTTTCCCCTTTAGGTTGGTATGTTTTCATTCCAACATTTCGACCATTCAAAAGTAGAGGTTGCAACTCTAGAATAAGTCAATTTTGTCAATATTGAGTTCAAGAAGAACAATCCCCAGAAGATCGTGGAAACCCACCTGGCTCTATACAATATAAATATATATGTACACAAATTTTCCTCAAAGGATGAAATATTCTGGGGAGTCAGGTCATACCAGGAAGTGTTGTGCAGAGTCTGAACTCTAGCTCCAGATCAATTAGCCAATTTCTAAAATTTCCAAAGGCATAGAAAGAATAGTTTGCCTAATGTATTATATGGAGAACCTCAGAAACCTCCATCTACACAGGAAGATACCACTCAGGGTTTGGAGGAAGGATATTCCAGTGAACAGGATACTCAGGAGGATCCGAAGAAAACTGAAGTTCTGACACAGAAAGTGGATACTGCATTATAAAGTCTACATGGTAATCAAGCAAAATCGCAATTTGACGATTTGATAAAAAGGGGATAGGATACATCACAATCCACCCCAAATAAACTGGCTACCAACACAACAGAGCAACAACCATCCACTGAGATAGGTAGCCCCATTATGTCATTAACAACTTTACAATCAAGTCAAGGAAAACCAAATGTCAAAGTCATATTTATAGAGGACCTTACTCTGATTTCAACTGAAGAAATACCTCCTTCAGACTTCTCTTTCAACAAGAAGAGGAGGGATATATTTAAAAGAGAAACACATCAAAAAGATGGTGCAATAGTAAAAAGGCAAAGGATCCTGTATGATAGACATGGTTTAGATGATACAAAATTCACTATGGAAATGGCAGGCTCATTAGGTGCCTTTGCGATGACCAATCAGTGTTCGGTAGAAAACCTAGCGGAGCAGATGAAACAGAGAAATATGTTGGTGAGGTAGTTGCAAGACCAGATCATAACTATGGAAAAATATGTGACAAATCATATGAATAATGATTTTGAATAGGTCAGAGCTGGTGATAGACAACAAATTTAACAACTCAAAACCAACCTTGATGAGTTATATCGGAATTTAAATTCACAGACAAATAGAGAATTAGCCACTCAAAAGGAGGAATTGATCAAGAAACTACAATCCAAGATAGACTTCGTTGAAGGTGCAATAGTGGAGATGACATCTTTCCAAGATCAGGTACTAGAAGTACATGAAAATATGGAATCAACCCAACTAGACCTTTTTACGAAAGTGGAAGCCATTCAAAATTGATCTCGAGTGGTAGACCTATCCCTAAATAACATTTACATTAAGGAAAGAGAATCCACTGCAGCTCAAGCCAAGTTTCAGGAGGTTGTCTTACGAAAACCAAAATATGATGTACTGGAGGTTCCTTGATTGTCTCTTTCTGAGCAAACCTGAGGCAACATAATTTTGAAGGCCTGGGAGACAAATATGGCCGAAATAAAAATATTATCCAGAAAGGTGAATAAAGATTGTGAAGAAGCATTGTCTTCACTAGACAAAGGTTTACTTGAAGTTGAACGAGATAGTATCTCTAAGGCTTTGGGGAAGATTGACATAGCAGAGAATTAACATAATTCTAAGACAAGCAAAGAAGAAGCCTAGACAACCATCCATCAAATGAACCAAATCGATCTTATCCAAATAAACAAATGGATATTAGATCCCATTTTACAACTATAAGCCATATATTTGGGGGCGAAGAAGATACAGGATATGTTGCCTCATATAGAAAAGAAGCTGTAGATTTTTGAAGCAAATGAGGCAACAAAACCTTCTGGGTTGGTAGTATAGTTAGTAAGCAGATGTATCCAATGTGTTGAATATGGGAAAGATATCACATCTGGAAACAAGTAAGGTGACATGTAGATACTAATCACATAGGTCATGATCGGATTCCAGTTGATTCTAAGACGGAGGATGAGGAGAATGAACGTCTCTGCTAGCAGACGAAGAGGTAGAGGATATGTTAATGGAACCTTTCAGTTTTGCATTTTGTAATATTTACTATTTTTAAACTATGAGAAGTCCAACCATTAGGTTGAGACCATTTTGTATAAATAAACAGAATGAAGACTTATTTCAGGATGTTTCTTGTCGATTGTAACAAAGAAAACTCTCCTTATAGAGAATTAATACAAGTGCAGACAGAGATTCCAAGTTTTGTTAAATCTGGGTTATGTGTTTCTTTGTTTTCCATTTCTGAACATTTATTTATGTATTCCTGCATAAGTGTTTGATTTAAATTTAGTACAAATACTACTACAATATTATTTGTATCAGTAATTTATTAGGTAAGAAACTTTTCCTCTACATTTATTGTGAGTAAATCAAGACCTGCTTGTTGTATATATTCATCCATTTTATACTTTATTCAAGGGTAAATTATCTGTTTTCTTCTACTACAACAAGGTGAGATTCTTCAGTAATTGTTGCCCTGCTCTATTTCACAGTTTTGTATCTTTATCTTGTTGCATTCAATATTACAATTTCGACTCAGACATGAAATATGACCTCTATGTTGTCAAATTGTTAATTTCATTTAAGGAATTTTTCTCATATAACTAAGGTAGAAAAATAAATTTAAAAACACACTCTCATAAACTTTCCTAATGCCTAACATGATCCTTTGAGGCTTAAGTTTAATCTCAGGACCAACATATTTTTGGTGTTTTTGCGAGGGACGGAGAAATGAAGTTATTTCTCCCTGGGAAAATGACAAGGTAACATTTTGTCTTTGATAGTGAACAAAGATTGAATACTGTATTAAGTCTATTTTTATCTTTCACTTGGAAACTCCACCATAGATAAACTAGCATTTGGTCAAAAGAATACCAAAAAGAACCCAGGTGATCAACAAACCACACCTATATATGATCCTGAAAGGTTTTAAAAACCATAAGGATACCTCAAGTCGACTACCACATCGACAGGTAAGAAATACCAACCAAAAGTCACACAAGTAAATACTAAGGTTTCGATTGAAGAACCAACCCCTGAAAATAATATTAAACAAAATCCCTCTGCGGAGGCCTCCACTAGACAGTCTGAGGTTAGGCATGAGAACCTGGAGGAAGTCATACTTGAAATAAAGATTGAGATTGACCCTTCTGATTCTCCCAACAGTCTAAATAAAATATCCTCTTTTATACTAGCTATCGTTACTTTTCTATCTACCCCATACTCACCTGAAGAAAAGGTTTCGGTTCCTTGAAATCTTGAAGAGTGTACTTTATTCCCCATTTCATCTCTTGTTGGTTCACCAATCTATACATCTTGTAAGTCTGAAGAAACTAGTCCACATTTTCCTTTCCCTTCCCTTATAGACTTTACATCTCCCAACTATCACTTTCCAAATTTCCCTTCGCCACATCCCAAGGAATTTGAAAGGTCACCGCTTCGGTCCCTAGAATTTTTTCAAAACTCTCTTTTTAACTCCCAAAGTTCATCCCCAATAATTTCAATGGTTGTTGTTAGAGGAGGTGCAGGGGGAGGTGGCGCTGGTGGAGAAGGAAGTGGTCAAGGACAACCTCCACCCCCTAGAAGTTTTTCCAAAGTAGAGGCTAGATACACTCCTTTGGTCCTTCCCCTCGTCCTTCATGACTTACCTGAAAATTACAAGAAGAATTTACCAAAATTTACAGGGGAAGGATATTTAACAGCTAAAGAGCACATCACCTTTTTTGACTGATTTGTTGATATCCTCGGTATTGAGCACAAAGATGCTTATTCTAGGATTTTAGTGCAAACGTTTGAAGGACAAGTAAGAATCTAGTTACGGGGACTCTCGGCAGGATCCCTAAGGTCTTATGCTAATTTGGAAAATGCTTTTTTAAGACAGTGGGGAGTAAATAAATACCACTTGTACTATATGATGGAGTTTGGGGATCTGATAAAAAAGAATTTTGATTCAGTCCTAGAGGTCACCCAGAGGTTTAACAAACTCTACCATAAGATTCCAGTAGAATTTAAACCCTCTCAACCCACAACTAAAGTGACTTTCGCAGGGGCTTTTGAGCTCGACTTTGCCCTACGTTTAAGGGAAAGAAGGTATGCCACCCTCATGAGAATGAAAGATGATGCCATAGAAATAGATTCTAACAGGATGGCATCAAGTAAACTAAAATCCAAGGTTGAGACAAGGACCAAGGAACCTAGATGCTTTAGAGAACAAGCCAAACCCTCCAGATCTGGAAAATATGCAGAAGAAAAAATGGATGACATGGATAAGATAATAAAAGACTTGTCAAATAAAATCTCTAGGATGGAGCTATACCAAGATAAACATGATCTATTTGCTAGGAAATATTTTAGGAGGAATCCTAAACCCCAGACCCAACAAAGACAAATAAAAAATGAAGATAAAAAAATACAAACTCTGTTGAAAACATAAAATTTTATAGGAGATGATATGCATAATTATGAGGGGTTAGAAGAGGATTTAAATAACCTTAGTGATGAAGACCAGGAACCTCATCTAACTAGATAGGACTATGAAAGATCTCTAGGAAAAGAGACCCTCTTTAGTAATGAGGAAATCATAAATAATCCGGGAGAGTCTGCATATCAAGGAATCATCGACTCCATAATGGCCGAGCTTCAAAAAAAGTATAATTTGAGGCCGAGAGAAAAGAATACTACCAACGTTCCACCTAAAAATAATTTTCCAAGAAGTAAAGTGAATGAGACAGTTGTTACTAAACCACAAGATGAAAAACAATTTGTGCAAACCAAAACAGTTGAAACATGATCTATGCAAACAAAGAAAATAGAGAATACAGAAGCACAAACTGTAAATAGGGAAAGCGAAAAAGAAACTGGAGGCTTTAGATTGGTTAGTGAAATAAATAAAATTGAAGTCCCCATGCCTCTGGTTGAGCTTGCTAAGAATCCAATTTCTAAAAAATAGAGGCTGCTAGGAAACTAAAAATTGAAAATCTATTAGTGTATGGTGATGCAAAACTTATTGTAAAACAAATAAAGCAACAATATCAAGCTAAAAATTTGAGACTAAGGTCATACTAAAATTGTGCCTGGGATCTGATCAAGAATTTTTTCTCTTCATTTAACATTCATCACATCCCAAGAATAGAAAATAAACATGCAAATTCCTTGTCCAAAGCAACTGCGACGTTTGTGCCTCCTACAGTCCCGAAGCTCAAGTGTCATATATAAATGAGACACCGACCTTCAATCCCAAATAATCTGCAACATTGGCAGTTATTTGAAGATGATGAGTAGATTAAGAAATTTCTAGAAATAGTTGATGAATTCTTAGAGACTCATATAGATCAAGAAAACCAGAATGATCCTATATGGATCATGCAAGAAGATGAAGATCCTAAAAAGTTCCAAGATAAGATCACAAATCATCTGATGCTGGTACTTAAGAACAATCAGATACCCAGAGGTATGATACCGTTAGAAATATTGTTTGAAAAACATGACATACCCTTGAAATCTACCCTACGACCTTAACCCAAGGAAGTCGATGACTGCAACATAGGAACTAAAGAAGAACCTAATATAGTCAAGTTATCTAAATACCTTCCAACTTAGGTGAAAATTAAATATGCCAAATTGATTAAAAAATATAAATATGTCTTTTCCTAGTCATATGATGATTTAAAGACTTATGATACCTCTGTGATTGAACATAAGATTTCTATGAAGCATGGTATGAAATATTTTAAACAAAAGTTGAGATAGATAAACCCTATCCTCTTACCTGTAATAGAAGGAGAGGTCAAGAAACTTCTGGATGAAAAGATTATCGTTTCTCTTAGATATTCTGAATGGGTAGAAAATATGGTACTAGTCAGGAAGAAAAGTGGAGAAATCAGGCTTTCGTGGACTTCAGAAACTTAAATGAGTCATCACTAAAGGACAACTACCCCTTGCAAAATATGGATCATGTCCTGGAAAAAGTAGTGGGAGCTAACAGAATGTCAATGATTGATGGCTTCTTAGGTTATAACCAAATTTTTGTCCACAAAGATGATAAAGAAAACACTGCATTCACCACTCCCTGGGGAACTTTCATGTATGATAACATGTCGTTTGGTTGATGAACACAGGGGCCACTTTTCAAAGAGAAATGGATATATCTTTCATTGGTGAGAGAGATCATGTTTTTGTTATTTACTTAGATGATATAACAGTCTTTTAGAATTATCATGCAGAACATCTGGTTCATCTCGAACAAACCTTTGAAAAATGTCGAAAATTTGGTTTGTCTCTAAACCCTAAAAAGTATCACTTTTCTATGCAAGAAGGAAAAATTCTGGATCATATAGTTTCGAAAGATGGAATCAAGATATGATGAAGAAATACAATGAAATCAAATGGACTGTCGAAGCTAAAGCGTCATTCGAGCGAGTTAAGAAAGACATAAGCGAAGCTTCAATATTAGCTAGTGCTGACTATACCAAGGAATTCATGATCTTTTCTTTCGCATCAAAACATACTATCGCAGTTGTACTCCTGCAAAAGAATGAAGAAGGTTTCAAACAACCAATAGCCTTTTTCAGTAAAAGTCTCAGAGATGCCAAAACCAGATATGAGATACTAGAAAAACAAGCCTACGCGATGGTGAAATCTTTCACAGCTTTCAGAACATATGTACTGCACTCCAGAATAATCGCTTATGTGCCAACAAGCACTGTCAAAGACATACTAGTATAGCCAAACAATGATGGTAGGAGGGGTCAGTGGTTGGCCAAAATTTAGGAGTTCGATCTGGAGGTCAAACCAACCAAGCTGGTTAAAGGTTAGGATCTGAAAAAATTATTAGAAGAATCAAATTTTAGAGCACTCAGGATAAATCATCTAGAATCACATGGACCTATTCCAGACATAGGAGAATTGGATGATCAAATCCATACAATCCATATCGAAGATAAATTTTCTTCCTCTGACTGGTATCGCGATATCATTTTATATCTCCTCACTCTTCGATGTCCAAACGATATGACTCCATGAAAATAAAGAACATTGAAAATACACACATTTAAGTACTGTATTATTGAAGGACAATTGTACTGGAAAGGCCCCCTAGGTTTCTTGCTATGTTGTTTAACAGAACCTGAAGAACAGGATGTCATAAATGAATTTCACAAGGGAGTGTGTGGAGGAAATTACACGTGGAGGGCCACGCCCTACAATATTATAAGAGATGGATATTATTGTCCAAAGCTATTTACTGATGTGAATGCTAAGGTTAGAGCCTGTAACCCTTGCCAACTGTTCTCTGGCAAGAAAAAGCTCCCTACACTACCTTTGGTCCCAGTCAATACAGAGGCTCCTTTTCAACAATGGGGCCTAGACTTCATCGAAGAAATCCACCCATAGGTGAGTGCCCAACATAAATGGATTTTGACTGCTACCGATTATTTCACGAAATGGGTGGAATCCATTCCAACTTGGAAGACCACAGATTCGGTAGTTATAAATTTTTTTGAGGAAAACATCTTATCCATATTTGGCTTCCCCCAGAAGATAGTTACAGATAATGCTCATGTGTTCAAATCTATGGAAATGATAAGTTTTTGTCAAAAATACAATATTGTGTTGTGGCATTCTATAGCGTATTATCCTCATGGAAATGGGTTGGCCGAATCATCCAACAAAATTTTGATGGATATAATCAAGAAAATATTAATGGAGAATAAGAAGGCTTGGCACATCCACCTAAAGTATGCCTTATGGGAAAACTAGATTGACACTAAGAAATCAATAGTTATGTCTCATTTCCAAATGATTTATGGCACCAATGTTGTTCTCCCCATTAATCTAGCTCTTCTAGTAATGAAGTTGTGGAAAGACACAAATGAAGAACCGAATTATGTGACGAGGAGGATAAACCAAATAATTGATGTCCAACAAAATAGGGCCGAAGTCAATGAAAAACTTAAAAAATATCAAGATAATATGAAATCCCTTTTCGAAAAAAAGGTGAAAGACAAAGAATTTCTTCGTGGTGATTTAGTTTTGAAATGGGATTCCAAGAAAGAATATGTAGGTAAACACGACAAGTTTGATCATCTTTGGTTTGGACCATTCAGGATTGCATCTACAGAGGGGAAGAATTCTTTCCTACTGGAGAATTTATAAGGGAAAACTTTTGATGCCCTTATCAATGGGCGCTATCTAAAACATTTTATGCAATAAACACGTTTCATAGTACCATTGTATATAACGGTTTGGTTTTTCTTTGCTTTTGCAATTTTGTTCCTTTTCGTAGGTTTCCTAAAATTTACTTTTAAATAAACCTAGTTTTATTCATTACTCCGAAAATAAAAAAATAAAATATTTGTACTGCATATCGTTTACAGAACTCTCTGATTATTTCCTTTTTGCAGAATTTTTATTATCAGATGAAAATTAAGGAGGTATCGGAATACAATGCTCAGTTTCAAAAACATTGTTTCCTCACAAAACAGGTGATGAATTAATAATGGTTTTGGTTGAAAATACAGATGAAATACAAGGTATGAAGTTCTAGGCTTATTTTTCAAACCAAAATGCTAAAAGGAATCTTATAAAATTTTAATAAGGTTGTACTCATGTAAAAAAGAGGCCACCTGATCAAAGATTAGAAAGATCTAAGTCTCTAAGTTTTCTGAATCAAATGAAAATAATACAAAGGTAAAAGGAAAGGAAAATAAGAATAAAAGAAACCTGATAATGAAGAAGTTGACTTATGTGGAAGTGAGATCCCTTTCAAAATCTCTGACTCCTCATTCTGTTTCCATCTGATATATCTAAAAGTTTTTACTCTATCCCGATTTTCACAACTTGACCTTAAATATTCACAGAAATAAAGATTTTGCCTTACCTCTGGAAACTTAAAGAACATATCTTCAAAAACAAGTTTAGGTGAAAATCTTTATGTTTCTCTGATTTTAACTGAGAGAAAGTATGTCTAGGCTAATCCTGGTAAATTTATCTCTTCTAATAGATTTTTACTAATTAATTCGCTAAAGGAAAATCCAGGGAATTAAAAAAATAAAATCCCTATGAGATCTTCCCTATAGGAGAAAATGTATTGAGGACCCAGAGAGAGGTATCTGAGAGTACAATCATAAATACTTGACATACCTTAATTGCTAAATATTATGCAGATATCATCCATGTATGATTAATGCAATTGATTTCCCCCACTTCAAAACTATAACAAAATATAAGACATACGGTGAAAGGAAATTCATAAAATGATTGTAACCATCTAGTCCAAGACAAATGGTGAAAGGAAATTCATAAAATGATTGCCCCCATCTAGTCCAAGACAAATGGTGAAAGGAAATTGGTAAATTCAATTTCCCCCATTTTGTCCAAAAGAGATGATGAAAGGAATTTCATGAAATGATTGCCCTCATCTCAAACAAAATGCAAAAAATGATATTTGAAGTGGTGAAAGGAAATTCAATGGGAGATGTAGATAAATTCATCAGGGTATTGAACAACCTCGCTGGTAGTGAAGCAATATCTATGATATCTGTGAGGTTTTCATACATGTATAAACATACTCTAGAAGCTACTTATTTTTTTGATAATATTTACATTCTGAACCAACAAGGGATTCCCTAAAGAAATTGGTAAAATTATCATGCCTTGATGCAAACAAAATCAACCAAAGTATGATACTTCAGTTAAAGTTATTTTGATTATCTTAAACAAATCCAAACTCAGTTTCGAGAAAAGGGAAACTATTAATAGCCTAAAATCAAGATTGGTGAATGATTACGTTTTTTGAACGTTTTCTGAGACACGACTGAAGTCTAATGTCCTTCTGTATGATTTTGCAAAAGGTTTTTCCCATAAACCCAATGATGACTTCATTTACCCAATAAAGGCACTTGGTCTACTGTTCTTCCATGGCTCGCAGGGAGACGTGATCCCTAGATGGAGCCTATGTTGGAACACATATAAATTATAATCGTTGAGCTTTAATTTATCATTTTTATAAATAAATCACAAGTCATTTTTCAAATATTAAATCAATTCCTCTTTTAGTCTAAAGGCGCACATGACGTCCACTGTCGATTAATTTCCCCCGTTGATTGAACGATCCCATTTTCCTCGAGTTTTTGGAGCCTCTTGATTGTTAAAAAGTCAAGCCACTAGAGACTACTTTAGAGTTTCGTGATTCAGGCATTTCTCCATGCTACAACCTCAAAACCCCAATACCCAAAAAGTGTTCGAATGATCCTAGTCATCGTACACATATATCTTCATAAAGTCTTGACACATCACTATGGGTAATGGCTTGTCGAAAATTTAATAAAAGTTAACTTGCCAATACATGAAACAATAAATGCCAAAAAGTTAAAACCCAATGAATTAAGTTAACCCCGATTAAAAGTTAATTAATAACTTCGCACATTCGAAGTTTAGATATTCGCCATCCATCACATTCTAAATTCCGGAAGTCTGAACTTCCGAAATACCTTAAACACTAAGCAGGGTTAATTTAAATTAAAAAATAATTATTCAATGATTAATCACTTCGTGGTTTCAGGTTTTGTGGATTCTATCTTGAGCTACTATCAAAATCCCTAAGTCCAAAAAACCAAAAACATTTAATGATAAAAGCGATTAATCAATGGGTTAAACAAGATTATCTCACAATTATTTTTTCGCTAAATCACAATTCGGGAAATTTCAAATCTTATTCATACAAGTTCCTGATCGCGAACCATCAATATTAATGGCATTGATCATGGCTCAACGACAATGATTTCAATATAGATCACAGATCACCGCCTAGATCTTTTCATTAAGGTAAATGAATGCATCGTTAGTAGGTATTCATAAATCAATACACTTAAGGTAAATAAGGATATTAGATTTTGAAATCTATTTGCTTTCTCCCAGAACAACAAGTTTTAGTAGACTAAGAAGTTTACGCATTTCCCTGTGACAGGAAACACAGTTCTGAGCTCACTAATATCATGGCATCGCGAAAAGTGGCTAAAGAAGCCGGTGAGAGCATGAAGCCAAAAAAATATGTTCTCTCAGACATCTTTGTTGGGCCTGAGATATGATCATTTTCATGATGGTTATTATACATTTTTGCCACATGTACATATGCGTTTTTCATCCTTTAAAGGATATTTTTGAAGAATTTCATGATAAAATGGTATAATCGCCATAAGGTACATGTAATTCATGTTTAATGATTGAATCAAGTATAATTCATCATGTTTTATGTTTTCTAAGAGCTAATTCACGTTTTTTGGTGTTACAAGGCAAAAATGCACTATGTTTCTAGTTCCGACACTTGATCTAGCACTTGATCTGGCACTCGTTTTGGCACTCGATATGACACTCTGTCTAGCACTCCGTATTGCACAGAAATGGAAGGCGAGTTGGTGATTATGGCATTGGCGGCCAATGTTGGGTGAATCGGGAACATGGATTTTTTTTGTCCTTATCCCCTCCAACTACTGAACTCTAGACAACTCAGTTTCAATTATCCAAAGAGGGCAATTATTGGCTCTCTTCGTTTTATCAGTTAGCGCATCATTTATTGTAATTTGTCGAATTTAGAAGTGGTTTGATGCTCCTATGGTCGACCACTTGGTATGTAAGATTATAAATACTTCTAGGATGGTCATAAGATTGTTAAGCAAGTAGAAGAACCATTGTATTGGAGACGAACTCGTTTTACTCTGTTTTGAGTTTTTCCATTGCCAGAATTATGCCAGAACTACGTTTTTGGATTTTTATGGTGAATTTGGCCTGCTGAGTTCATGGTGTGATTTTAGAGAGTGACCACGACTTGTTGGGGGGCCCACTAGCAGTCTGGTAAATGTCTTCATGTTTGTTTATGTATTTCCTAATTTAATTGTTCTCTTTTATTTTCTGTACATGTATATTTTTATTGTGTTAACTAGTTTGTTGTAGTTAATTGTTTTGCTTCTCTTTTGCAGGTTAGATGTTGATACATATTAGCATGCATCGATTTTATAGACTAGGAAAAGACTTGAAAGTCTCCCTCTCTTAATACTAACCCCATACGAGGTTAGATTATGCTTTCTTTTTTGATTTTACAATTAAGTTTAAAACATATTTTTAATTAGATAGAACAGAGTTTTTAATTTGGATTTTCTTTTGACAAGGATTGATGGATGGATAGAGTTAATTTCATTTTTTGATGATAGCTTGTTTACTTCAGTTTTGTATCAGATTTCATTTAATTAGTTATTGGTTAATGTAGATTGTTAATTTACTTTCATAGTTTAATTTTTGTTTTTAATTATTTCTTTATTGCATTTTTAATGGTTAGAATAGACATAGTATAGTTTTGTTTTACGCAATTTCCTTTCATAGATTAAAATGCAATTAAATTTCTTAGTTAAATAATGATGATCTCGTTATATTGTGTAATGTTCCCAAGCCAAATTCTTTCTTGGAATCACTAACTACTACTAATTTATTGAGTTATTAAGTGCATACAAGATTCATCAACACATGGAGATCACAATATATTCAA
>WSFP011483001.1:0-15878 GCA_009831015.1 Picea engelmannii | reverse complement strand
CGTCAGATTCCTCTTGTCAATTTGTTGAGGAGAAAAAATAATCATGGATAGAATTCAATGGAGAGAAACTAGTGGAACCTGATATTGAGGAGTCCTTATCATGCCTCTCAACAGATCCTATATGTACTCCAAAGACCAATCATATTGAAGAGGATAATCTCAATAGCATGATAGAGGAGGACAATCAGTGTGACCTAAGAAAAGAAGAGAAAAAAGAATATAGTGATCCCATTGAAATATGGTTTCAATTAGTTATTAGGTCACACCACTCTTTTATTTATTTCTTGGTCTCATCATCAAAGCAACTGGTCCTTGATACTCTGATATGCATTAAAATTTATCTTTTAAACTTGAGTATGGATATATTTCTAACCCTGTTATGCACATGGATTCACTGGAAGTATTCCTATACTTGAATGACATTTTATTTTGTTCAAATAGAGTAGGATAGGTAAATAAATAAATAAATGTTGCACATAAGTATAATGCAACCTATGTTTCATACTTTTCATAAATGAGAATGTCAAAAGTTTAAGATCTTTTGTTCCTATAGTAGATTTCTTTCTAAAAGGTTATGATAATTTTGTTTGGAATTTTATGAGAACAAAATCTCTTCATCCTCCGAATGCACACATATTACTGGAAGGGTTTCAAAAGCAGATAAGGCATCCTTTTCAATGGAAGATAACACTTAAGGGAGTGCTTCATGACCTATTTCTTCAAAATTCTTCTTTTTTCTTAAAGTTGTTAAAAATGATGCATTCATGCTTTATATTTACCTATCTATTTTAAGACTATTATTTCATAAGGATGATCGATTAAGTGATCTTTTTAATAGAATTTGAAACTAAATGATAATTCCAAACCATTTTATTCATAGCTAATAATTCAAATTTTGACATTTTCCCTAAATTTTCTATTTGTAAGCATGAGTAAAAATCCAATTCTAATTAGTTCTATTGGTTTGTTTTTAGCAGGTGATCACAACTTTCTGTGCATCCCTTTTTAGCATCTCACATTGTTTTCATGAGGCCATGAAAAACCTCAGGCATGGGGGAGTGGTTGTTGAAACCTTCATATTCTCTTGCAACTTCCATCGGCGAGGACAAATAAACATGTTCAGTGCTAGGATTTGATAGTCATTTCTAGAATTGCAGTACCATTCTATTCTGGTACTGCAGAATTGCGTTCATCCGGTACTACAAACATTGTTTTCCTCTGTGTTCATCCGGTACCAAAGGAGAAAGTGTGCATTCATCCGGTACTGAACAACATTCCTATGCTCATTCGGTACTGTGCTCATCTGGTACTGATGGTCGCCTATGTGCTCATCTAGTACCAAAGGAGGAGGTATGCACTATTCTGGTACTGAACCACAACTCTGCACTATTCTGGTACTGAAGCACAACCCTGCATCCATCCAGTAGTTAGGTGATCCGGTACTAGTAATGAGGTGTTGGTAGCCCTTATCATATACTCAAAGTTTTTGATGCTCGATTTAAATGCTTCAAGTAATAGGATGTATAAACTCAACATTTTTCATTTTACTAAAAGAAATTAGACTAATTATGCAATGAACATATGGTTACTCTCAATTATTGCACGCTCCCTACCATGAAATTTTGCAAGACCTCGTATACATATCCTCGTATATTGTCACTGAATTCTTTTGTGAAATTGTTGTTGCCATGAATGAGCAAAAAATCATCCATCGTGTCACTTTGTTTCTTCCCCTTCTCTGTTCTAGTACTATATGTTCTGGCACTGCAGAAACCTACTCCATTACTTATCTAGTACTGATGCCAAAGTGATATGATCTTTGTCATGTGCTTAGCATTGTTTTCACTTTAGGTAATTGGAGGTATGGGCTAATCTCTTCATTTTCTTTCTATCAAGGATCATTTAAGTCTTTTGTTGAATTATTTTTACTCTCATGTGCATATTCCTCCTACATTTCTACACTCAACCCTAAATGAATCATCCTAGCTCTCCCTTTAGGAAGATATTTTTCACATTTAGCTCTATATGATAATGGGTGCACTTGTCTTATTACCTCATTATTTTGAAGAAGTAATTGTTAATTGAAATATCCATTGAAAAGTGGTGACACCATTATGTATAATACTAACCTAGTTGATTCAACAAGTTTAGCTTTACAAGTTTTTCTTGGGAGGTATTGATGAAAACCTCATGTGGTGGACCACCCTTGCAAAACTGCAATGAACTTTCATGAGAACCCTAATAGGATTAACTAGAGGGGTCTCTTAGTCATTATCTGAGATGTTCCATTATACATTGAATAGCTGATATTTAAGTTGAATGTGGATGATGTCACCCTTGGGATAATTGCAAACAATTAATTATGTACCTAATAACTCTAAAACATTCTTGTACCACCTGCCTTCCTTATACTCTAAAACTATCAATGAGCAGTATACATAATTCTAAATCTTTTGAGTAATATAATAAAAAGGAAGTATCAGGAAGTACAAGTAAACCCACCAGGGTACTAAATAGGCCTGGTGGTAGTAGGGCCATGTTTGTATGGTACTAAGGTAAACCTGTCGGGGTACTGAACAGGCTTGCTGGTAGCGGGGCTATGCTGGGTAAAGGGAGTTGAAAAACATAAAGTGGAACACTTAAAACTGAACAAAAACCCCTGGGTCTCATTCTGAAGCAATCACTATCAAATCAAGGCTAGGAGATGACCTTTATATCTCTCGGATGATGTTCTTAAGAACCTTCAAGTATCCACTTTAGAGTTCTATCTTTAAAAAAATAGGTTTGCATGAGAAGTGGGACCCTCATTATGTGTAATTCACCTTACCTAAGCAAGAAGAGCTTCATCTCTAAAAAATTGGATCTGAAACGAGTTAATCATCTTGGGATGTATTCCTTTATGTGTTCCTCTCTTCAAATGATATCTAAACTATGCTTATATCACTTTTGTTTTAAAGGTAATCTAGCCAAGGGGGGCTATTAGTCAAATTCATTATGAAAAATTTTGGCCACTATCCTATAATCATATCAGAGCCACATCCATCCCTTTCTCCTAACTATGATCCACAACAAATTGGATAAGACTTAACATCAAATAACTAACAGATCTAATCCATTACTCATGACTCCACTTTGTCACCATAACTACTTTTCCATGAGAAAGAATGTGAAGCATAAGCCAAGAAATTTATATTGTTGAAATAGGAACTTAAGAGCTGAAGAATGATGAAACTTCAGGGAATGCTTGATCGAGTGAAGAGTATCATCAATTGTGAAATTCTGAAGACCATTGTTGCATGAGGATATGCAATGACTTAAGCATGGGGGAATGTTGAGCCTTAGTTTTGACACTTCTAATTCTCTATATTACCCTCTATCTGAGCCTATTATACCTATGCCATGTGTATCTAATTGACTGTTTTCTCCATAAATACACTCGATGACCTTGTTCATGTGCATAAGAGGTAACTTATGATTAAAGCATGATTTGTTTAGTTTTATTGAGTTAATTCGATTAAATTCTTGATTATGTATGATCCTAATCACTTTTAATCTTAAGCAGCATGATCCGGTACCTAGTCTATTCTGGTACCAAGGCTCCACCTATTCCTGTACCAGCCTGTGCTAATCCGGTACTAGAAATAATTCAAAATTTTGGAAGGCTTCTAGAGGAAAATTAGGTAGATGGGTTTTGTCCACAATGATGTTTTCATGTGAAAACATGTGTCAGAATTCACTCAGCTCACACATGTGGATCTCTAGGTCAGGGGGAATGATTCTACCAAACTTATCAAAAAAACTCAAACTGCTAACTTGCACCTCGATTTCAGTGCATATGGTATTAGGTCTAGAAATTCTAATACATGGGTTTTTTCCAAAATATGACAAATTGAGTAATTAATGGGCCATTTTTCAAAATTAGAATTGGTTTGGGAGATATGGGTGGGGGACTAACTCGAATCTGCCCAAATTATTAAAAGACAGATTTTTGGGATTTATCCTAAAATTGTAAAAAATGTTTTCTTAGCTTGGGGATTCGGTTTCATCCATTCCTCCATGGATTTTTTGTATAAATAAGACCTCATAGGTCCGAGTAGAGAGGAATTATCATGATGTAAGAATGGTTCTTAAAGGATAATTTTTATGATGTAGAATGGAGTCATGAAAAGACTCTTTTTGTAAACCTACTTGATGGAGATTAATGCAAGATTGAATTTGATGATTTTGTCTCTCTTAGAAGTTAACATTTGGTGATCTAAAAGATTCCATGTTGGCATCAGAAAGGGCCACCGATCCAGCTTGGTAAGCTTATTGTAAATTGTTAGTGTAGATTTTCATTTCATGTATTTGTTATTTTGATTTCATGATATTTTGTTTGATTTCACTATTCGAATTTGTTGCAATGTGTAGTAATGCAGGAATAGTTGGATATCCATATTTCACCATACATGAGATTTAATGGAGCATCCCACTGGTTAGTTTAGTTTCTATAGGAGATAGATCTTAAGTTCATCTTTTCATTTCATGAGCCTCTAATGAACATATTTTTCACCTAAGAAAGAACCTTTCAATTCACTGTTTGCTTGAGAAGTTTTTTTATTAGTTTTCTCTTCTAAGTTTGGAGTGGTATTGTTGAAGTGTGCCCAGATTTTCTTGCTAATTGTTGTTAAGAGTAATAGCTACAAATAACTAAGTCAAAGTCCATCTTTCCATTTCATGAGCTTGTAAATGGACAAGTCATTATCTGAGCAAGATCTTTTGGATGCATGATTGTTGAGATTTTGTTTGCAAGTTTTGTTTTCTAATTTATGAACTATGTAAAGAGTGTTATCTTTGAAAACAAAGTATTAGTATTGATTGTTTCTTCTTTATGCTATACTCATCGGACATAGGAGCCTATCTCTTGCCGTCACATATAGTGCATCAACTCTACTGATTACGAATCCCAGTTGATAATTTATGTTTGGTAATATATTATGCAAATAATTGCATCAACATAAGTGATAAGGAAATTCAACTTACCATTTAAACTTTTGAACTTCTGGTTAACCTCCTAGACTGATTCTCTTGGATTCTGCTTAATCTCTATCATCTCATTCATGAACGGATCCTCTGAACATGGTTTCTAAAATTAATTGATTAAATGCTTCTTCACGTCTGTGAAGGTTGTAGGAACTCTCGTTTGGTTATTTACTATGAGACCCATATACCAATCCAATGCACAGTCTCTGAATGTAATTTCCAACTGTGCAACCTTTGTATCTTCATTTATAATCTTCTTGGCTGCCCAAATATTCTCCCAGATAAATAAATGATTCTTTGGGTCCTCCAACCCTTCTCCATGAAACTAAGGTAACCTAATAGTGGGATCTTGTCCTGCCATTGTGAAGCTTGTTGTACTATCACCTTCATGTGGTGTAACAAATTGACTGCTACTAGCTGATATACTTCCACTTGAATGAGACCCTTGTCCAAAAATCCTTCTACCACTAATCACTTTCTAGCTAACTAATTTTTCTTCTTCATATGTCTTAGTCACACATGGGGTTATGGGTTCCACACATATTTGTATTTGGAATGGAGATCCTTCTTCTGTGCCATACCCTTGACCTATGGTTTTCCTCTCATATGTGGCACACAAAATTTCCTCAATATTCCTTGCAGCATGAATATCCTCTACATATTCCTCATCAATTTCCAAGCCCTCTCACTTGGATTCTTCCCTCTTCTTACTGTTGATCTTATACTAGTAGGGTCATCCATTGTGCGACACTCCTGCTTTTCTTAATATCTCCTTGTTTTGTTCCTCGTGCATCATGATGGGGTCCATTGCTTCCTTCTTATAGCCTCCCTCTAGAGCCTTCTCCATATCTCAGATATTCCTTAGTGCTTCCCCCAGTTTCCCCATGTGCAAAGAGTGATCTAGTTGTTTGATTTCATGGTCATCACACCTTGATCATGCAATAAGATCTTGATCGATGTGTAAAGTGACCTGATGTACCTCCCTCTTGGCCCCTTCAAGAAATACTTCTCTACAATAATATATAACTTTGTTGTATATATGTCAAACTCGGTAATAAACCCTACAATAATATTGTCTAACCAAAAATCTACTGCACTCGTGAATTTATTATGAACTCTTTCCAATCATGCAATATTATCACTAGTCCATGTCATTGGTCTAATACAATTCATGGGATATGTATCCTTCAACCTCAATATCCACTCTTGCAACAATTTTGGAAAATAAAAGAAACTTTCCTTATGAAAATCAGTAAATACATACCTTTGTAAATAATCGTGTGGTGTATACCTAGAACTTTTGTTATCTTTTTGCGCAAACTCTAGATGCTTTGTCTCTAACCATATTTTAATCTCTTTATTTGTAGGATTCCATGGCCTAAACACCCCTTTATACCATTTCATTCTCTTTATCAAACCCTTTCTAGGTTTTTCTTCCGAGTTCTAGCCAATAATAGAACCATTTGTTGGATGTATGGGTTGATCCGGGTTCTACCTCAGTTTCTCCAACAAAACCCTATAAACCATCAGCTAGAGTGCACAACGTAGTCTCACCTGAGATGGATTATGGGTGATTTCATGACTCATATGTCTACAATCATGGAAGGGATGTTTCTCCTGGGGATGCCATACATATTGTTATTCATCTAATTCAAAATTCCTCATTCATTAGGTTTACCATCATTCAATTATCCTTTAACATTCATTATGATTAATTAATATAGTGCACACTGTAAAATAACCTTAACATATTCATGTATTCATTCATTCAGTATAATAAACATTGCAAAACATAAATAAACGAGCTCCACAACTTGTGACCTCACCCTCATTTATACTTCAAAACCAGACACATCTCCAAAAATAAAAAAGGTTCTCAAAATAATGCTTCTAAACTCACTCAAGAGATAATAATATGAAATATCCTATATACCTCATACATCATATTTATACTACAAAAGGTGGTTAAAACACATTACATTGACTACCAAAACCCTAACCCTAGTGGATTAGACATGTCCACATAATAAGTGCCTATGTGCGATTGGTCACTGATCCAATCATTCCTTGATTTGAGTTCATGCTAATTTTCCTTAGTCCTTGACGCGCTACTTCCTCCTCATTTTCTGGCATGCACTTCAAATATCCTTCAAAACTGTTGTGTTGTATCTCAAAATTAGCCTACTCCAATAGTGATCCTCCAAGAGATTTACTTGGAGTTTGTGATCCTCTCGAGCCCATGAGGAACCTATGGTTAATGACTCATTCCTTGATGAGTTCTTGTTCCTTGATGGAAACGTTGATTTACACCTTTTCAACTTTTTAATGGTCTGGAGGCAATGTTACCGATTGAATGAGAAATTCCATCATTCAAAACTTGTTGTAGAACTACTTCCCAACACCTCTATCAAGGAGGAGCATCTCTTGTATTTGGAATGTCTTGATGAAAAACGTCATGATGCTACTGTGGACAATGAAACAGACAAGAAGCATTTCAAATACCAATATGAAAAATATGTATGTCCTCAAGTATTTTCATCGGGTGACTTATTCTTGTTTTATGAACATGACCATGACACGTTAGGAGAAGGTAATTTTGAACCCCTTTGGCATGGTCCCTACATTTTTAAACATGTCTTTAAGAGAGGGGCCTATGAGATAGTTGAATATGATGGTAATCCTTTGTTGAATCCCCACAATGCGCTCTACCATAAAAATTATTATGCATATCCCCTTTGGCCACATGATGCTTTGTGCATAGGTGTGTTTTGATTTATTGGCAATGGTGTGTTTTTCTTTTTGCATGTGTTTCTTGTCTCATTTAGCTACTTACCATGATTTTTTATTGATTTGTAGATATCATTGTCCTCCTCGTTCTATCTGGGATATGTTGATTGTTCCATTCATAGTATCCATAACATATATTCTACCTCTTGGCTTATCTTTTCACCCACTAATGATCTCATGAGTTCAGGAGGTATCTACCTTGGGACTACAACCAATAATATTGGAAAGTATAGTGATGTCATTAAACTATTGTTCAAAGTGATTGCCCTTGACATTCATCTTCTAGTTGTTGTATTGGACTCCCATCTTATGGTATCAGAGTTGAAATACACATATAGTGTCAGACATATCATTATTTTGTGTAAGTATCTGAGGGTGCATCTTCTTGAACGTTACTTTGATCATATTGAATATTTCCATGTCCAAATATGATCTAATGTGTTTGCTAATTCATTAGATAATTACGTGTTAGATTGGAATTTGTCTCATTAAATTAATTATTTAAGAATGCATGTACATAAAACATGGGTCACCATTCACAAAATTTGAACATCCATACGTAGTAGATGAAACAAAACATGTATATATATAGTCAGAAACATCTTTCCAAAAAAGTGATCCATATACAAAATTGGGGCTCTATTGGACTCCCGATACATAAATGTGTCGATTGGATGATACATGTTTCTAGTACGAAAATACGTGCCATCAGCTACTCAGTGCTCATGTTGATCGTAGCACAAAATTTCCCAAGCCACTTTCCAAAGAAGTCGAAAAAAGGGGCGGGAAACACCTTTAGAGTGTCATCATATATGTAGGGGCATATACTGCTCTAGTGTGGGGAGGAATCCCATGGTAATACCCTCCAAGTTATTTCGAACACAACATAACTCTTCACTCCTACCACCTCCTTCCCCTCATGATGACTCCTCATTGCTACTACAACTATGATCTCGAAACCATTCTTCTGAATGCTCCATTCCTGCATCTACAAAACATGAAACTATGTCACTATGCACCCACCAAAATCATTATATATTATAAAATATAAAAAAAACTAGAAATATACAAAAAATCAAAAACACACTTTCTTGTGGGGCTCCATACCTGACCTGGGGGAAGAAAAAACTCTATATCTTGGTGGAAATCAGTCCCCACATAGGGGAAATCCTCAATGCTAACAATCTGATGACACCACTAGTTGGAAATCCCAACCCCATAGTGATCTTGATGTTGTCCCCATGGTATCCTCCCCATGTAGTTGGCCCAAAACATCATTTGTGGATCTGAGGGCATTATATTTTCCTTCACCACCTGGGGCCTCAAGTGAGACACCCATTCCAAAAATATAGTCACCAAGAGGGATTTATACCCAAACTGCTTATGTTTCCCTCTCTTGTAGTGAGTCAATTAGGTTTTCATTATGGTGAATAATCCCTCACACAAGTTAAAAATGTTGGGATCCAAGCACATAAAAGCCACCTGCATGTTGGTCTTGGACCCTAAATGCGGATCTGTGGACCCCGAAGCCAGGGTGATGTAGAAGAAGATGGTTTTGAGTGGCAAGTATACAATATCTAGGATCGATATCTTGTCACTCATCTTATACAAACCAACTTGACAAAACTCCTCATTAAAGTCCATGATCGAGCACTCATCTAGCCCTCGTGAATAATTGAGTCACTATGGTAATCATCTTTGGGAAATTCCAGTGAATATATACCATCCTTTTCAACCTGTACAACCTTTCCCTGAATGATGAAACAATATTAGTCAGTTTCCCAGTACTACGTCGTTCGGTCTAGTAAACATTCATGAGATCCCAACAGTGGACAATGAAAATAATTAAGGAGCATGCACTCCTAGAGAGATACGAAGGTCACATTATCTCGTTGTGCAACATAATTGTTAGCATGATGAGGTCTTTCCTTCCATTTAATCATCATGTCTAAGTAGTCTGCATATAGAGGAAAAAAGACAAAGAAACCCATCAAGAAAAAATTCCCAAACACACTACCTACTAACAAAAACCCTACACTAAGCACGCTTGATCATTTTAGCCAAAGGGTTTTGCCTTGGTCATCACTAGACGACCCTAGGTATTCATGCGATGAATTGTAGGAAATCCTTTGGTCATTCGATGATGCATCAGGCAATCCCAGTGGGACATTGCACAATGATACCCTAGTATTGTCTTGGTGAAATTATCATTGGTCCTAGGGGCTATGAATTGTCTCAACAAACCCGTAAAAAACATTATGACAAGGAAATGCATAGAGGGTTTCTAATGTTTAAAAGGAATAGGATCATTGGATGGATACTTGAATAAATATCCACAACAAGCTCCACACCGACTCTTTGATTAGTGATTTATCCTCAAGATCTCCACACTCCTATATTGTCAAGTGAATAATGATGTTTTACCAAAGTGAGTTTCCTTTTATAAATGTTTTGGGAAATAAAACTATTTTTTCACCATGAGGCCAAGTAAGTTGTTTTTTTATTTCTATTTGAGCTCATTTTTTAATTTAATGTCATTTTTCACTTAATTGACCTTAGAAGCTAATCTATTTCCATTGACAGGTTTTCACAAGATTTTTTACAAAGATGGAAACATCTGATGAACTTGAGGTACATGTCTCTAAACTGGCATATAGGGATAGGGTTTTCCTTGCATGTCCCGCCTTGCATGATTAATTTTCCATTCTTCCAACACTATACCTTAGGTTTGATCTCAATTAGTTGATACCTTAGCCACTCCTTTTGCATATTGTAACTGGAATGTAGTACCTACCCTTCATGGGTTCCATAGTTAGCACACAAATTTCCATCTGGTGCCCATGCTATGATTTTTTGTAGGCCTAGGAACCCTTCTTTAGTCCCACCATGAATTGAAGATGAGCCTCATTCTCCTCTCTTCGTCTATTTTCTGGCCACATCATGTGCGGGTTCCCAAACATGTTTTATTGTAACTTTCTTAATGGTCACTATGCATTTTTTTCTCGCACCATGCCTCTGACCGTTGTGTTGTTGTTTTCCCACATCCCACTTGTTTCAATGCAGTAGCCTTGACCATCCACCTCTTTCATTATCTGTCCTTTATTTTGCATCCACCTACCCAGGGAGAGAAAAACTACTAAGAGAGGACCTAAATTGCATGTACCTTTTGCATCCATCTTTATTACGTCAATTCCATGTGCTTGGAACATAGGAGCATGTTACTAAGCCATTCGTTCTGTAATACCCCTAGGCCGAACCTAATTGTAAATGTAAAATGAAAATGTATTTAAGTTGGTCATCTGTTTGATATCATTTTTGTATGCACCTTTCATGGCATAGTGCCCACATGTACTGTGCACTAAAATGATGAAGTGTGCACATTCTAGGATATTGCGCACAACAACTTAATTGCATGTGATTTTGAGGTCGGGGAGCCTTTGTGTATATGTTGTGTTTTATAGGTTGGTGAGCCAATTATTATAAGATAGGAGGTATATGTTTTGTATTAGGCCAGAGAGACTAGATGCTAAAGGCCAGTGAGCCTATTTTTGTATATGTCTTATCATTAATATAAAATACATCGTTGTGCGTAGACAAAACATGATAAAATAGTATGGGGGACTAAACTCCACTAGTTAGGGAAAGGGGGGGATAAAAGTTAAGAAAAAGGGCTAAGATAGGGAGCTTAATCCAAAAAGGAATATTATATTAATATTCCTTAAATCATAAAGTATGGAAAATTATTTTATCCTAAGTTCTAAGGATGGGGACAAGTGGGCAAAAGTAGCTCCCAACATGAAAAGTGTCAAGTTGGGAACATGCATACATATAGTTTGGACTTAGTTCATTTTCTTATCATTCATTCATCCATTCAATCATTCCAGTATCATTCACTCACTCACTCAGTTGTCCTCTGTACCTTGCTGTCATTGTACCTGAACCTGTATCTGTACCCATACCTATTTTTGTACTTGGTTACCTTGGGAGCTGGATTGAAGAAACATGTTGTGAGGACCGTGAGAAATTTCTCTCTGGGTGAGAGAGTTGGTGGGAATTGATTTCCTGAAGGTGATAAACTACAACTACAGGGATATGAGACTTCTTGTCCATCTTATTTCTAAAGCCTTGGAAGGGAAGTGGGGAAGTCAAATGACTGTTGAGAAGAGAAGGGACACACTTCCTGGGGTGGGACATGCATGTGGAGAATGAGAGACTATAGGTTGTTATCTTGAGTTGTCACTTGTGACAAAGTTTTCCTTGTTGTCTATGATACATCATCCTTGATAGGAATCCCTTTAACCAGGTGTATTTTAGTTTCATCTCGGGGGTGACCCACTACCGAGAGTGATGAGCAGTGTGGTATAAGGCTAGGAGGTTCATGGAAGGTTTGCACACAGTTGGTGATATGCTTACAAAGATACATGTTAATTGTGTATTAATTTATATGTTGCATTATTATTATGTGTTATATTTATGGGAATTTCATGTCCATGTTGCATGTATATGCTTACTGTCATTTCCATATGAATTTGTGCATTTACAATATGTATTTATCTATTTAAGTTATATATATAAAGTTCAGCAAGAGTCTCTGTGTGTATATATTTTTTAATTGCATTACAACTAGAAAATTTTATGTGGCATAGCCCAGTTGGATGTTGGGGATGTTAGAATGTGGTGTCATATCATAAAAGTGTTTTCTAGAGTAGCATGGCTTGGCCTGGGTGGCTGGGGATTTTACACATTCTCTCCCTTCGAGTATACTTTTATGTATTTTTTGGACTTGTAAAAGGACAAAAAAAAAACTATTGAGCTTATTTTTTTCACTTTTTACTTCTCATTAAACCTTGAAGGAGACCGATAATACTTTCATTATTCTTTCATGCTTGTTAAACCATGAAGGAGACAAAAAATACAAAAAAAAAAGAGTGGGGTTTTTTTACCATTAATTTATTTTTAAAATGGTAGTGTCAGATGAGTTTACCTTGAACATGGTACCTATTTGAGTCCTCATCATATAGTTGGGTTTTATATTACCTAGGATCCATCCTAGTAATATGATTAAAATATACTCCTCTGATTGGTTAATCTTCCAATCACCATGGATACTTCTTCAATTCCTTCTACATTGTTGCACAATATTCGTCCAGCTCTAGTGTCTCTCTACCAAGTCACCATTGTGTCGTGCTATATGTTGAAGGGAATTTTAAGCCTGAGTCGACCATATAATATTTTGTTGACTTTTCGAGGCATCCATCCCTGTGTCAATTGTACTTTGTGATACTTTCTCTTCACATCATCTCTTGGTGTATGTTACATGTCGATTGATGGAGAATATATTAAGGAACTCCTTCCATGGATCTCTTCCTATAAGCTTCATTGCATTATCTAGGAGAGGGATATAGAAACTAGCTAGTACCTTGGAGCTTGCAGTCCTTAATGACAGACCTCCTTGTGATCGACAGTGGGAGTACATCATTGAATATCGGTTGATTGAATCTATGAGTGTTCAACATCAGATCCTCTATTCACACTCCCTATATGATACTAGGTAACTTGTGGTCCATCTTCATCATTGGTGGGTCCCCTCATGTCTATTAACAATATACACCAATGATCGCTAATCAAATGGTTTCTACCATGCTCAAAATTAGTGCATATATTCACATGATGTAGATTCATACCATCAAGGTTTGGAATGAATACCTTGTGTTTGGGGGACACATCATTCATTTAAAACACCCCCTCACAATTTTTGATGGAGTATATCACTTGTATATGAGTACTTTAAAGACTTCAGGGTCACTCTCCTTAGTGCTCGTTGTCTTCCTGATATATATATTTTCTATCATAGATCCACATTGTATTGTTTGGTTACTGTGATTGTGTTCATGACGTATATCCACATTGTATTTTTCCTTGGCTACAATCTTATTGATGACATGGATCCACTATATATTCTTTCATGGCCATGGTATAGCATTTCATTTTATGGATCCATAGTGTATTGTTTGGTGGCTATGCTCTTCAAAGTCTAAGTATGTTTACCTAAGGGATTGTTCTATATATTCTCTCATTCTTGGTGTTTGATTTCTCTTTGACTTCCAAACCTCCTTTTATCTCTCCTCACGCTACCTCACATGGAAATTATTTTATTGCAATGTATTTCAGCCATCCATTCCTTTCCTAACCTCACACATTAGGGGGGATTTGTTATAGCCTTAAATTCCACCCTACAAGATATAGGGGAATCCATGAGAATATAGAAACCAAAATGCATCTTTTTCTTGATATTTGAGCCCTTTTTGTAGATCATCACTAGACAAATAGTAGACAACTAGCGATGATCATCAATGGTGTCTAGTGGGTCAACAAGTGATGAACCCTAAAAATCCTAGATTCGAGAAGTTATGAGAAGATAAGAAAGGGATGAGTTGTATATTCATAGAAAAATCCTAGGAAATAACATCATTCAAGTCTCTAGTTGTCTCTAAAATATATAGCAGCTCTCCCAAGTCTCCTCCAAAGAACTACATAACAAATGCAAGTATTGGAAAAGAGGGAGGAAGAAATCAGAGTAAGGTTATGTTTTCCATTTGTAGAGGTGATTCTTCCATCCATTACATCTAGAAGTTATAGTTTCCTATCCTAACGAAGAAGTCTAGGAGGAGCAAGGAGAAAGGGGTCAAAGAATACTTGCATCTACATCCAAAGGTATGTGAATCTAATGTGATTTATCTATAATATCTAATAGATCATTGGTTTTCGCCTAGATTATTTGTGTTCTTGATCCGGATTTTATGAGCAGAACAAAATGAATATAGATTACTAAAATATTCTTAACATAGAATAACAGAGATACAATAAAATTGGTTTTCTATTCAATAAGGAAATAATACGAAACTGTAAAATGCAACGGAAAACAAGCTTGTTGGAATGGTGGCGTCTTATCTCTGAGAAGAGATGTGATGACTACACTCATTCAAAATACTATCGTTACAATGAGGCTCTAAAGAAATTTTTACAATAAAAAGGAATGTCAAAAACCCTCGACATCCAAAAACCTAACCCTAGGAGATGAAGTGCCAAAAGTCATGTGTGCCTCGTTTGGGAAAGTTATACATCAACTTCCCAAGGTCATAAATTTTGCATACGATCTTCATTTTAGGTGCACGATAGGCTGTTGGAAAGGTCCATCTCAAGACTACACATTTTGCTACTAGTTATCAAAGGTCACTTATGACTGTGGCGAGCCCTAAAAACGACGTTTAGGGCCTCAAAATGGCCTCGCAAGTCAGGGACTCGAAAACTAGGAAAAAACTACCAAAATAGAAAACTGCCAAAATAAAATAGTTGGAATAGGTAGGAGGCCACTGAAATCCATATGGATCAATCCTCTCCCCTTATGAAGCAATGTTATCCATTGCATTAAGTTCCCCTGTCAGATGAGGAAATTGTTGTTGAATTTGGCCCCAGGTGAGCCACTTTCCTTGTTGTAGGAGTTGCCTTGCTTTGATAACTTGATATAGTTGGATCCTTTGTTGTCGAGTGTTGTTGGATGTAGTCCAAATCAGGAAGAAAGGATATTTTTGGAAGAGAAGCATGCAAGAGGAAAAAGATAGTTGGAATGAAAAGAAGCATGTGCGCATGCATGGAAGACCTAATGATGCTAGGGTTAGGGTTTTTGTAATACATTGTAATGGTTGATGAGCCGAAGATATAAATAAGTGGTACTTTGGAGGAGGAGGGTTATATATAGACATAGAAATATGAGATATAGATAGATAGAGACAGACAAGAAACAGAGAGGGACATAGAGGGAAACAATTGTACAGACTATATAAGTCATTAAGTTGGTGAGCTAGAGAAGGGATGAGTGACTCAATCTTAAGGCTTATATCACAGGATGAGGAGCCTAGTGTGATCTATTCAACCTCATAGGGATCGAGGAGCTTGGGGGAGAGAATAAGAACCAATACTGTAACCACACACAGTGTGATATATTTATGAACTATAATAAAATCCTGAGAGACAAATCTTTGTACACGTAACCCAGGAGGGGGTGAACC
>WSFP011483000.1:0-15879 GCA_009831015.1 Picea engelmannii | reverse complement strand
AATAAGCCTACTATTCCATGATATCATATTTCATTTCTGCATCCCTCAATGCTCTACTGAAAAAGGAAATAGGATGATATAATCCCTCTACATTTTTTTGTAGAAAAACAATAACCAATGTGTCAAATGAGGCAAAGGGAAATATCAAAAACTCCTTGGAATAGTCAGGGATAATGGGTAGGGGTGCTTCAATCAAGGCCTTTTTTATTTGATCAAAAAATCCTCAAGCCTCAGAATTCCATTTCACCTCATTTCCCTTTCTAAGCATGGTCGTATTGTACTTCACTAATTCAACAAAGTTAGAGATGAAAATTACTAGAAAATTGATTTTACCTAAGAAAGACTGAACCTCTTTCTTAGATCTAGGAAAAGATAAGGTCTAGATGGCCTCTACTCTACTTGGATCAATTCTTACCCCTTCTGTTGACACAATGTGCTCCAATAATTTACCTTCCTTCATAGCAAACAATAATTTCTTTGGATTGAGAGAGAGACCAAACCTTGTGCATTTCAGGAAGACCACCTTTAAATGATGACAATTCTCTTTGTCATATTTTGAGAAAATTGTAATGTCATCCATATAGATGACTAAAAATTTATCTTTCTCCCCAATAAAGACAATGTCCATGGCTCGCTGGAAGGTTTTTCCTGCATTCATCAATCCAAAGGGAATTTTAGAATACATGAATGTTCCCCAAGGAGTAGTGAAGGATGTCTTCTCTCTATCTTCAGGTAGGACATAGATCTAATTGTAGTCAAAGAATCCATCAATCATAGACATCCTAGATGAACCAGTCACTCTCTACAAAATGTACTCCATCTTTGGCAAGGGGTAGTTATCTTTTTTGGAGCTCCTGTTCAAATTCCTGAAATCAACACATAACCTAATTTGCCCATTTTTCTTCCTCACAGGAACCAAGTTAGCCACCCATTCTGAATATCTCAAAGGAATGATGATCTGGGCATCCAACAACTTTTTCACTTCTTTTTCCATAATAGGCAGCAACATGGGATTTATTTTTCTGAGTTTCTGCCTAAAAGGCTTGGTCTCCTCTTTCAAAGGGATCCTATGTTCAATTATTTTGGTGTCATATGTTCTTAAATATTCATATTTCCAGGCAAACACATCAACAAACTATTTCAAAATCTTGACATACTCAACCCTTTGTTCCTGTTGGAACACATATAAATTCTAATCCTTGAGATTTACTTTATCCTTATTATAAATAAATCATAAGTTCGTTTTCAAATATTAAATCAATTCTGATTTAAGTCTTAAGGCACACATGACGTCCACCGTCGATTAATTTCTCCTATTGATTGAACGATCCCTTTTTCATCGAGTTTTTGGAGCTGCTTGATTGTTAAAAAGTCAAGCCAATAGAGACTACTTCAGAGTTTCACGATTCAGGCATTTCTCCATGCCGCAACTTCAAAATCTCAATACCCGAAAAGTGTTCAAAAGATCCTAGTCACCGTACACATATATCTTCCTAAAGTCTTGACACATCACTACAGGTAATGTCCTGTCAGAAATTTAATAAAATTTAACTTGCCAATATACGAAACATTAAATGCCAAAAAGTTAATACCCAATGAATTAATTTAACCCCGATTAAAAGTTAATTAATAAAATCACACACTCAAAGTTCAGATATTTTCCATCCATCACATTTTGAATTCCTGAAGTTTTAACTTCTAAAATACCTTAAACACTAAGAAGGGTTAATTTAAATTAAAAAATCATTTTTCAATGATTAATCACTTTGTAGTTTCTGGTTTCGGGGATTCTATCTCAAGCTACTCTAAAAATACGAAAGTCCGAAAACCCAAAAACACTTAATGATAAACACAATTAATCAATGGGTTAAACAAGATTATCTCGCAATTAATTTTTTGCTAAATCGCTATTTGGGATATTTCAAACCTTATTCATCCAATTTCCCGATCACGAACCACCAATATTAATGGCATTAATCATGACTCAATGACAATGATTTCAACATAGATCACATATCACCAGCTAGATATTTTCATTAAGGTAAATGAATGCATTGTCAGTAAAGGTATTCATAAATCAATAGACTTAAGGTAAATAAGGATATTGGATTTTGAATTGTATTTGCATTCTCGCAGAACAACAAGTTTTAGCAGACTAAGAAGTTTACGAGTTTCCCTGTGACAAGAAACATAGTTTTGAGCTCACTATTATCATGGTGTCGTGAAAAGTGGCTAAAGCAACTGGTGAGAACATGAACTTGAACAAAAATTTTCTCCCAGATACCTCACCAAGAACTATAGATACCATGAAAACATGAACACAGGTGTCTGATATTCTATAACACGAGTTGATAAACTGTCCAGAGGATTCGGGTGACGAGGTGATTGAAACACATGCGATGAATCTCGGGGATATAGCATAATCATAGCTGCACAAAATAGCCGCACGACCGAGGCTCATGCCATATAATGACATGATAGGCTGGCCCCTGGAGAATGTTGACATTTCAACCAGGAGCATAAGTAATTTAGAGAAGGTGGATGTTGGGTCCTTTCGACGAGAGAATATACAGGTAATGTATAAATTATCCCTAGTTTTCAAATATAGTTACAATGTTTCTTTCCTAATGGAGTTTGACAAAGAAGAGTGCACGAAATATGGAAAGAATTACCCTGACTTAATCAAGGACTGTGGGGACACCCTCAAAAATTCAGAGCAGACACCCATGGAATATATGCAACAACATCATTAGACGCCCATATGATTTATGTGGCTATGATGTTGTGTAGACTTTTCGGGAGGAAGGAATTTGCTCATTTCTTGTTGGCATGGGTACCAATTATGCATGAAGTGGCAGAGGGTTTATCTTTCAACTGGGCCAAGATGGTATCAGACAATATGGCCAAGGAAATCAAAGAGTATCAGTCGATGAAGGCCAAAGGGAAACCTGCCCCTTTCTACATGTCGACATACATTATGGATTCCATTCTTTTTATGACACCTTTCCCTCTGATGAGCTGGAGTTGGATCCTGACCAACACCGAGCCCATCCATTTATATCACTCCAAGCTATGGGAGGATAAAGCCCAAGATTTATTTTAATAAATATGTCATTACATAGTGGTGCTGATGCATATTTCCCTCTATGGTTTCCCGCCTCCCAGGATTTCCAACAAGATCATGGCCAGCTTGGGGAAAATAGAAGACCGGTATATTGAGGAAACTATTTCCTACATCAGAGTTTTTGGGTGTTCAGTTCCCTCACATGCTTTACCAAATTTTTTACGAGATTGGCTGGTGTGCCTAGAGGTAGGATATCAAACTATGATAGGGGTCATCGGTAAAGAGTTAAAAGCGGCCTAGAAAAAGGTATGGCCAACCTTTCCCCTTTAGGTTGGTATGTTTTCATTCCAACATTTCGACCATTCAAAAGTAGAGGTTGCAACTCTAGAATAAGTCAATTTTGTCAATATTGAGTTCAAGAAGAACAATCCCCAGAAGATCGTGGAAACCCACCTGGCTCTATACAATATAAATATATATGTACACAAATTTTCCTCAAAGGATGAAATATTCTGGGGAGTCAGGTCATACCAGGAAGTGTTGTGCAGAGTCTGAACTCTAGCTCCAGATCAATTAGCCAATTTCTAAAATTTCCAAAGGCATAGAAAGAATAGTTTGCCTAATGTATTATATGGAGAACCTCAGAAACCTCCATCTACACAGGAAGATACCACTCAGGGTTTGGAGGAAGGATATTCCAGTGAACAGGATACTCAGGAGGATCCGAAGAAAACTGAAGTTCTGACACAGAAAGTGGATACTGCATTATAAAGTCTACATGGTAATCAAGCAAAATCGCAATTTGACGATTTGATAAAAAGGGGATAGGATACATCACAATCCACCCCAAATAAACTGGCTACCAACACAACAGAGCAACAACCATCCACTGAGATAGGTAGCCCCATTATGTCATTAACAACTTTACAATCAAGTCAAGGAAAACCAAATGTCAAAGTCATATTTATAGAGGACCTTACTCTGATTTCAACTGAAGAAATACCTCCTTCAGACTTCTCTTTCAACAAGAAGAGGAGGGATATATTTAAAAGAGAAACACATCAAAAAGATGGTGCAATAGTAAAAAGGCAAAGGATCCTGTATGATAGACATGGTTTAGATGATACAAAATTCACTATGGAAATGGCAGGCTCATTAGGTGCCTTTGCGATGACCAATCAGTGTTCGGTAGAAAACCTAGCGGAGCAGATGAAACAGAGAAATATGTTGGTGAGGTAGTTGCAAGACCAGATCATAACTATGGAAAAATATGTGACAAATCATATGAATAATGATTTTGAATAGGTCAGAGCTGGTGATAGACAACAAATTTAACAACTCAAAACCAACCTTGATGAGTTATATCGGAATTTAAATTCACAGACAAATAGAGAATTAGCCACTCAAAAGGAGGAATTGATCAAGAAACTACAATCCAAGATAGACTTCGTTGAAGGTGCAATAGTGGAGATGACATCTTTCCAAGATCAGGTACTAGAAGTACATGAAAATATGGAATCAACCCAACTAGACCTTTTTACGAAAGTGGAAGCCATTCAAAATTGATCTCGAGTGGTAGACCTATCCCTAAATAACATTTACATTAAGGAAAGAGAATCCACTGCAGCTCAAGCCAAGTTTCAGGAGGTTGTCTTACGAAAACCAAAATATGATGTACTGGAGGTTCCTTGATTGTCTCTTTCTGAGCAAACCTGAGGCAACATAATTTTGAAGGCCTGGGAGACAAATATGGCCGAAATAAAAATATTATCCAGAAAGGTGAATAAAGATTGTGAAGAAGCATTGTCTTCACTAGACAAAGGTTTACTTGAAGTTGAACGAGATAGTATCTCTAAGGCTTTGGGGAAGATTGACATAGCAGAGAATTAACATAATTCTAAGACAAGCAAAGAAGAAGCCTAGACAACCATCCATCAAATGAACCAAATCGATCTTATCCAAATAAACAAATGGATATTAGATCCCATTTTACAACTATAAGCCATATATTTGGGGGCGAAGAAGATACAGGATATGTTGCCTCATATAGAAAAGAAGCTGTAGATTTTTGAAGCAAATGAGGCAACAAAACCTTCTGGGTTGGTAGTATAGTTAGTAAGCAGATGTATCCAATGTGTTGAATATGGGAAAGATATCACATCTGGAAACAAGTAAGGTGACATGTAGATACTAATCACATAGGTCATGATCGGATTCCAGTTGATTCTAAGACGGAGGATGAGGAGAATGAACGTCTCTGCTAGCAGACGAAGAGGTAGAGGATATGTTAATGGAACCTTTCAGTTTTGCATTTTGTAATATTTACTATTTTTAAACTATGAGAAGTCCAACCATTAGGTTGAGACCATTTTGTATAAATAAACAGAATGAAGACTTATTTCAGGATGTTTCTTGTCGATTGTAACAAAGAAAACTCTCCTTATAGAGAATTAATACAAGTGCAGACAGAGATTCCAAGTTTTGTTAAATCTGGGTTATGTGTTTCTTTGTTTTCCATTTCTGAACATTTATTTATGTATTCCTGCATAAGTGTTTGATTTAAATTTAGTACAAATACTACTACAATATTATTTGTATCAGTAATTTATTAGGTAAGAAACTTTTCCTCTACATTTATTGTGAGTAAATCAAGACCTGCTTGTTGTATATATTCATCCATTTTATACTTTATTCAAGGGTAAATTATCTGTTTTCTTCTACTACAACAAGGTGAGATTCTTCAGTAATTGTTGCCCTGCTCTATTTCACAGTTTTGTATCTTTATCTTGTTGCATTCAATATTACAATTTCGACTCAGACATGAAATATGACCTCTATGTTGTCAAATTGTTAATTTCATTTAAGGAATTTTTCTCATATAACTAAGGTAGAAAAATAAATTTAAAAACACACTCTCATAAACTTTCCTAATGCCTAACATGATCCTTTGAGGCTTAAGTTTAATCTCAGGACCAACATATTTTTGGTGTTTTTGCGAGGGACGGAGAAATGAAGTTATTTCTCCCTGGGAAAATGACAAGGTAACATTTTGTCTTTGATAGTGAACAAAGATTGAATACTGTATTAAGTCTATTTTTATCTTTCACTTGGAAACTCCACCATAGATAAACTAGCATTTGGTCAAAAGAATACCAAAAAGAACCCAGGTGATCAACAAACCACACCTATATATGATCCTGAAAGGTTTTAAAAACCATAAGGATACCTCAAGTCGACTACCACATCGACAGGTAAGAAATACCAACCAAAAGTCACACAAGTAAATACTAAGGTTTCGATTGAAGAACCAACCCCTGAAAATAATATTAAACAAAATCCCTCTGCGGAGGCCTCCACTAGACAGTCTGAGGTTAGGCATGAGAACCTGGAGGAAGTCATACTTGAAATAAAGATTGAGATTGACCCTTCTGATTCTCCCAACAGTCTAAATAAAATATCCTCTTTTATACTAGCTATCGTTACTTTTCTATCTACCCCATACTCACCTGAAGAAAAGGTTTCGGTTCCTTGAAATCTTGAAGAGTGTACTTTATTCCCCATTTCATCTCTTGTTGGTTCACCAATCTATACATCTTGTAAGTCTGAAGAAACTAGTCCACATTTTCCTTTCCCTTCCCTTATAGACTTTACATCTCCCAACTATCACTTTCCAAATTTCCCTTCGCCACATCCCAAGGAATTTGAAAGGTCACCGCTTCGGTCCCTAGAATTTTTTCAAAACTCTCTTTTTAACTCCCAAAGTTCATCCCCAATAATTTCAATGGTTGTTGTTAGAGGAGGTGCAGGGGGAGGTGGCGCTGGTGGAGAAGGAAGTGGTCAAGGACAACCTCCACCCCCTAGAAGTTTTTCCAAAGTAGAGGCTAGATACACTCCTTTGGTCCTTCCCCTCGTCCTTCATGACTTACCTGAAAATTACAAGAAGAATTTACCAAAATTTACAGGGGAAGGATATTTAACAGCTAAAGAGCACATCACCTTTTTTGACTGATTTGTTGATATCCTCGGTATTGAGCACAAAGATGCTTATTCTAGGATTTTAGTGCAAACGTTTGAAGGACAAGTAAGAATCTAGTTACGGGGACTCTCGGCAGGATCCCTAAGGTCTTATGCTAATTTGGAAAATGCTTTTTTAAGACAGTGGGGAGTAAATAAATACCACTTGTACTATATGATGGAGTTTGGGGATCTGATAAAAAAGAATTTTGATTCAGTCCTAGAGGTCACCCAGAGGTTTAACAAACTCTACCATAAGATTCCAGTAGAATTTAAACCCTCTCAACCCACAACTAAAGTGACTTTCGCAGGGGCTTTTGAGCTCGACTTTGCCCTACGTTTAAGGGAAAGAAGGTATGCCACCCTCATGAGAATGAAAGATGATGCCATAGAAATAGATTCTAACAGGATGGCATCAAGTAAACTAAAATCCAAGGTTGAGACAAGGACCAAGGAACCTAGATGCTTTAGAGAACAAGCCAAACCCTCCAGATCTGGAAAATATGCAGAAGAAAAAATGGATGACATGGATAAGATAATAAAAGACTTGTCAAATAAAATCTCTAGGATGGAGCTATACCAAGATAAACATGATCTATTTGCTAGGAAATATTTTAGGAGGAATCCTAAACCCCAGACCCAACAAAGACAAATAAAAAATGAAGATAAAAAAATACAAACTCTGTTGAAAACATAAAATTTTATAGGAGATGATATGCATAATTATGAGGGGTTAGAAGAGGATTTAAATAACCTTAGTGATGAAGACCAGGAACCTCATCTAACTAGATAGGACTATGAAAGATCTCTAGGAAAAGAGACCCTCTTTAGTAATGAGGAAATCATAAATAATCCGGGAGAGTCTGCATATCAAGGAATCATCGACTCCATAATGGCCGAGCTTCAAAAAAAGTATAATTTGAGGCCGAGAGAAAAGAATACTACCAACGTTCCACCTAAAAATAATTTTCCAAGAAGTAAAGTGAATGAGACAGTTGTTACTAAACCACAAGATGAAAAACAATTTGTGCAAACCAAAACAGTTGAAACATGATCTATGCAAACAAAGAAAATAGAGAATACAGAAGCACAAACTGTAAATAGGGAAAGCGAAAAAGAAACTGGAGGCTTTAGATTGGTTAGTGAAATAAATAAAATTGAAGTCCCCATGCCTCTGGTTGAGCTTGCTAAGAATCCAATTTCTAAAAAATAGAGGCTGCTAGGAAACTAAAAATTGAAAATCTATTAGTGTATGGTGATGMAAAACTTATTGTAAAACAAAYAAAGCAACAATATCAAGCTAAAAATTTGAGACTAAGGTCATACTAAAATTGTGCCTGGGATCTGATCAAGAATTTTTTCTCTTCATTTAACATTCATCACATCCCAAGAATAGAAAATAAACATGCAAATTCCTTGTCCAAAGAAACTGCGACGTTTGTGCCTCCTACAGTCCTGAAGCTCAAGTGTCATATATAAATGAGACACCGACCTTCAATCCCAAATAATCTGCAACATTGGCAGTTATTTGAAGATGATGAGTATATTAAGAAATTTCTAGAAATAGTTGATGAATTCTTAGAGACTCATATAGATCAAGAAAACCAGAATGATCCTATATGGATCATGCAAGAAGATGAAGATCCTAAAAAGTTCCAAGATAAGATCACAAATCATCTAATGCTGGTACTTAAGAACAATCAGATACCCAGAGGTATGATACCGTTAGAAATATTGTTTGAAAAACATGACATACCCTTGAAATCTACCCTATGACCTTAACCCAAAGAAGTCGATGACTGCGACATAGGAACTAAAGAAGAACCTAATATAGTCAAGTTATCTAAATACCTTCCAACTTAGGTGAAAATTAAATATGCCAAATTGATTAAAAAATATAAATATGTCTTTTCCTAGTCATATGATGATTTAAAGATTTATGATACCTCTGTGATTGAACATAAGATTTCTATGAAGCATGGTATGAAATATTTTAAACAAAAGTTGAGATAGATAAACCCTATCCTCTTACCTGTAATAGAAGGAGATGTCAAGAAGCTTCTAGATGAAAATATTATCGTTTCTCTTAGATATTCTGAATGGGTAGAAAATCTGGTACTAGTCAGGAAGAAAAGTGGAGAAATCAGGCTTTTCATGGACTTCAGAAACTTAAATCAGTCATCACTAAAGGACAACTACCCCTTGCAAAATATGGATCATGTCCTGGAAAAAGTAGTGGGAGCTAACAAAATGTCAATGATTGATGGCTTCTTAGGTTATAACCAAATTTTTGTCCACAAAGATGATAAAGAAAACACTGCATTCACCACTCCCTGGGGAACTTTCATGTATGATAACATGTCGTTTGGTTGATGAACGCAGGGGCCACTTTTCAAAGAGAAATGGATATATCTTTCATTGGTGAGAGAGATCATGTTTTTGTTATTTACTTAGATGATATAACAGTCTTTTAGAATTATCATGCAGAACATCTGGTTCATCTCGAACAAACCTTTGAAAAATGTCGAAAATTTGGTTTGTCTCTAAACCCTAAAAAGTATCACTTTTCTATGCAAGAAGGAAAAATTCTGGATCATATAGTTTCGAAAGATGGAATCAAGATATGATGAAGAAATACAATGAAATCAAATGGACTGTCGAAGCTAAAGCGTCATTCGAGCGAGTTAAGAAAGACATAAGCGAAGCTTCAATATTAGCTAGTGCTGACTATACCAAGGAATTCATGATCTTTTCTTTCGCATCAAAACATACTATCGCAGTTGTACTCCTGCAAAAGAATGAAGAAGGTTTCAAACAACCAATAGCCTTTTTCAGTAAAAGTCTCAGAGATGCCAAAACCAGATATGAGATACTAGAAAAACAAGCCTACGCGATGGTGAAATCTTTCACAGCTTTCAGAACATATGTACTGCACTCCAGAATAATCGCTTATGTGCCAACAAGCACTGTCAAAGACATACTAGTATAGCCAAACAATGATGGTAGGAGGGGTCAGTGGTTGGCCAAAATTTAGGAGTTCGATCTGGAGGTCAAACCAACCAAGCTGGTTAAAGGTTAGGATCTGAAAAAATTATTAGAAGAATCAAATTTTAGAGCACTCAGGATAAATCATCTAGAATCACATGGACCTATTCCAGACATAGGAGAATTGGATGATCAAATCCATACAATCCATATCGAAGATAAATTTTCTTCCTCTGACTGGTATCGCGATATCATTTTATATCTCCTCACTCTTCGATGTCCAAACGATATGACTCCATGAAAATAAAGAACATTGAAAATACACACATTTAAGTACTGTATTATTGAAGGACAATTGTACTGGAAAGGCCCCCTAGGTTTCTTGCTATGTTGTTTAACAGAACCTGAAGAACAGGATGTCATAAATGAATTTCACAAGGGAGTGTGTGGAGGAAATTACACGTGGAGGGCCACGCCCTACAATATTATAAGAGATGGATATTATTGTCCAAAGCTATTTACTGATGTGAATGCTAAGGTTAGAGCCTGTAACCCTTGCCAACTGTTCTCTGGCAAGAAAAAGCTCCCTACACTACCTTTGGTCCCAGTCAATACAGAGGCTCCTTTTCAACAATGGGGCCTAGACTTCATCGAAGAAATCCACCCATAGGTGAGTGCCCAACATAAATGGATTTTGACTGCTACCGATTATTTCACGAAATGGGTGGAATCCATTCCAACTTGGAAGACCACAGATTCGGTAGTTATAAATTTTTTTGAGGAAAACATCTTATCCATATTTGGCTTCCCCCAGAAGATAGTTACAGATAATGCTCATGTGTTCAAATCTATGGAAATGATAAGTTTTTGTCAAAAATACAATATTGTGTTGTGGCATTCTATAGCGTATTATCCTCATGGAAATGGGTTGGCCGAATCATCCAACAAAATTTTGATGGATATAATCAAGAAAATATTAATGGAGAATAAGAAGGCTTGGCACATCCACCTAAAGTATGCCTTATGGGAAAACTAGATTGACACTAAGAAATCAATAGTTATGTCTCATTTCCAAATGATTTATGGCACCAATGTTGTTCTCCCCATTAATCTAGCTCTTCTAGTAATGAAGTTGTGGAAAGACACAAATGAAGAACCGAATTATGTGACGAGGAGGATAAACCAAATAATTGATGTCCAACAAAATAGGGCCGAAGTCAATGAAAAACTTAAAAAATATCAAGATAATATGAAATCCCTTTTCGAAAAAAAGGTGAAAGACAAAGAATTTCTTCGTGGTGATTTAGTTTTGAAATGGGATTCCAAGAAAGAATATGTAGGTAAACACGACAAGTTTGATCATCTTTGGTTTGGACCATTCAGGATTGCATCTACAGAGGGGAAGAATTCTTTCCTACTGGAGAATTTATAAGGGAAAACTTTTGATGCCCTTATCAATGGGCGCTATCTAAAACATTTTATGCAATAAACACGTTTCATAGTACCATTGTATATAACGGTTTGGTTTTTCTTTGCTTTTGCAATTTTGTTCCTTTTCGTAGGTTTCCTAAAATTTACTTTTAAATAAACCTAGTTTTATTCATTACTCCGAAAATAAAAAAATAAAATATTTGTACTGCATATCGTTTACAGAACTCTCTGATTATTTCCTTTTTGCAGAATTTTTATTATCAGATGAAAATTAAGGAGGTATCGGAATACAATGCTCAGTTTCAAAAACATTGTTTCCTCACAAAACAGGTGATGAATTAATAATGGTTTTGGTTGAAAATACAGATGAAATACAAGGTATGAAGTTCTAGGCTTATTTTTCAAACCAAAATGCTAAAAGGAATCTTATAAAATTTTAATAAGGTTGTACTCATGTAAAAAAGAGGCCACCTGATCAAAGATTAGAAAGATCTAAGTCTCTAAGTTTTCTGAATCAAATGAAAATAATACAAAGGTAAAAGGAAAGGAAAATAAGAATAAAAGAAACCTGATAATGAAGAAGTTGACTTATGTGGAAGTGAGATCCCTTTCAAAATCTCTGACTCCTCATTCTGTTTCCATCTGATATATCTAAAAGTTTTTACTCTATCCCGATTTTCACAACTTGACCTTAAATATTCACAGAAATAAAGATTTTGCCTTACCTCTGGAAACTTAAAGAACATATCTTCAAAAACAAGTTTAGGTGAAAATCTTTATGTTTCTCTGATTTTAACTGAGAGAAAGTATGTCTAGGCTAATCCTGGTAAATTTATCTCTTCTAATAGATTTTTACTAATTAATTCGCTAAAGGAAAATCCAGGGAATTAAAAAAATAAAATCCCTATGAGATCTTCCCTATAGGAGAAAATGTATTGAGGACCCAGAGAGAGGTATCTGAGAGTACAATCATAAATACTTGACATACCTTAATTGCTAAATATTATGCAGATATCATCCATGTATGATTAATGCAATTGATTTCCCCCACTTCAAAACTATAACAAAATATAAGACATACGGTGAAAGGAAATTCATAAAATGATTGTAACCATCTAGTCCAAGACAAATGGTGAAAGGAAATTCATAAAATGATTGCCCCCATCTAGTCCAAGACAAATGGTGAAAGGAAATTGGTAAATTCAATTTCCCCCATTTTGTCCAAAAGAGATGATGAAAGGAATTTCATGAAATGATTGCCCTCATCTCAAACAAAATGCAAAAAATGATATTTGAAGTGGTGAAAGGAAATTCAATGGGAGATGTAGATAAATTCATCAGGGTATTGAACAACCTCGCTGGTAGTGAAGCAATATCTATGATATCTGTGAGGTTTTCATACATGTATAAACATACTCTAGAAGCTACTTATTTTTTTGATAATATTTACATTCTGAACCAACAAGGGATTCCCTAAAGAAATTGGTAAAATTATCATGCCTTGATGCAAACAAAATCAACCAAAGTATGATACTTCAGTTAAAGTTATTTTGATTATCTTAAACAAATCCAAACTCAGTTTCGAGAAAAGGGAAACTATTAATAGCCTAAAATCAAGATTGGTGAATGATTACGTTTTTTGAACGTTTTCTGAGACACGACTGAAGTCTAATGTCCTTCTGTATGATTTTGCAAAAGGTTTTTCCCATAAACCCAATGATGACTTCATTTACCCAATAAAGGCACTTGGTCTACTGTTCTTCCATGGCTCGCAGGGAGACGTGATCCCTAGATGGAGCCTATGTTGGAACACATATAAATTATAATCGTTGAGCTTTAATTTATCATTTTTATAAATAAATCACAAGTCATTTTTCAAATATTAAATCAATTCCTCTTTTAGTCTAAAGGCGCACATGACGTCCACTGTCGATTAATTTCCCCCGTTGATTGAACGATCCCATTTTCCTCGAGTTTTTGGAGCCTCTTGATTGTTAAAAAGTCAAGCCACTAGAGACTACTTTAGAGTTTCGTGATTCAGGCATTTCTCCATGCTACAACCTCAAAACCCCAATACCCAAAAAGTGTTCGAATGATCCTAGTCATCGTACACATATATCTTCATAAAGTCTTGACACATCACTATGGGTAATGGCTTGTCGAAAATTTAATAAAAGTTAACTTGCCAATACATGAAACAATAAATGCCAAAAAGTTAAAACCCAATGAATTAAGTTAACCCCGATTAAAAGTTAATTAATAACTTCGCACATTCGAAGTTTAGATATTCGCCATCCATCACATTCTAAATTCCGGAAGTCTGAACTTCCGAAATACCTTAAACACTAAGCAGGGTTAATTTAAATTAAAAAATAATTATTCAATGATTAATCACTTCGTGGTTTCAGGTTTTGTGGATTCTATCTTGAGCTACTATCAAAATCCCTAAGTCCAAAAAACCAAAAACATTTAATGATAAAAGCGATTAATCAATGGGTTAAACAAGATTATCTCACAATTATTTTTTCGCTAAATCACAATTCGGGAAATTTCAAATCTTATTCATACAAGTTCCTGATCGCGAACCATCAATATTAATGGCATTGATCATGGCTCAACGACAATGATTTCAATATAGATCACAGATCACCGCCTAGATCTTTTCATTAAGGTAAATGAATGCATCGTTAGTAGGTATTCATAAATCAATACACTTAAGGTAAATAAGGATATTAGATTTTGAAATCTATTTGCTTTCTCCCAGAACAACAAGTTTTAGTAGACTAAGAAGTTTACGCATTTCCCTGTGACAGGAAACACAGTTCTGAGCTCACTAATATCATGGCATCGCGAAAAGTGGCTAAAGAAGCCGGTGAGAGCATGAAGCCAAAAAAATATGTTCTCTCAGACATCTTTGTTGGGCCTGAGATATGATCATTTTCATGATGGTTATTATACATTTTTGCCACATGTACATATGCGTTTTTCATCCTTTAAAGGATATTTTTGAAGAATTTCATGATAAAATGGTATAATCGCCATAAGGTACATGTAATTCATGTTTAATGATTGAATCAAGTATAATTCATCATGTTTTATGTTTTCTAAGAGCTAATTCACGTTTTTTGGTGTTACAAGGCAAAAATGCACTATGTTTCTAGTTCCGACACTTGATCTAGCACTTGATCTGGCACTCGTTTTGGCACTCGATATGACACTCTGTCTAGCACTCCGTATTGCACAGAAATGGAAGGCGAGTTGGTGATTATGGCATTGGCGGCCAATGTTGGGTGAATCGGGAACATGGATTTTTTTTGTCCTTATCCCCTCCAACTACTGAACTCTAGACAACTCAGTTTCAATTATCCAAAGAGGGCAATTATTGGCTCTCTTCGTTTTATCAGTTAGCGCATCATTTATTGTAATTTGTCGAATTTAGAAGTGGTTTGATGCTCCTATGGTCGACCACTTGGTATGTAAGATTATAAATACTTCTAGGATGGTCATAAGATTGTTAAGCAAGTAGAAGAACCATTGTATTGGAGACGAACTCGTTTTACTCTGTTTTGAGTTTTTCCATTGCCAGAATTATGCCAGAACTACGTTTTTGGATTTTTATGGTGAATTTGGCCTGCTGAGTTCATGGTGTGATTTTAGAGAGTGACCACGACTTGTTGGGGGGCCCACTAGCAGTCTGGTAAATGTCTTCATGTTTGTTTATGTATTTCCTAATTTAATTGTTCTCTTTTATTTTCTGTACATGTATATTTTTATTGTGTTAACTAGTTTGTTGTAGTTAATTGTTTTGCTTCTCTTTTGCAGGTTAGATGTTGATACATATTAGCATGCATCGATTTTATAGACTAGGAAAAGACTTGAAAGTCTCCCTCTCTTAATACTAACCCCATACGAGGTTAGATTATGCTTTCTTTTTTGATTTTACAATTAAGTTTAAAACATATTTTTAATTAGATAGAACAGAGTTTTTAATTTGGATTTTCTTTTGACAAGGATTGATGGATGGATAGAGTTAATTTCATTTTTTGATGATAGCTTGTTTACTTCAGTTTTGTATCAGATTTCATTTAATTAGTTATTGGTTAATGTAGATTGTTAATTTACTTTCATAGTTTAATTTTTGTTTTTAATTATTTCTTTATTGCATTTTTAATGGTTAGAATAGACATAGTATAGTTTTGTTTTACGCAATTTCCTTTCATAGATTAAAATGCAATTAAATTTCTTAGTTAAATAATGATGATCTCGTTATATTGTGTAATGTTCCCAAGCCAAATTCTTTCTTGGAATCACTAACTACTACTAATTTATTGAGTTATTAAGTGCATACAAGATTCATCAACACATGGAGATCACAATATATTCAA
>WSFP011482999.1:0-15879 GCA_009831015.1 Picea engelmannii | reverse complement strand
TGGATAGGGAATAATCCCAAGATATCTGGAAAGCCAGTATTTTGCCAACCATTCGAACTCCAACTCATCCTTCTAGAAGATTCCTTCTAGAAGGATCGAGAACTTATTCATTTTCCTTCTTTAAAAACAAGTTCGCACCCTAGCCTTGAGCACAGTGTGAGAGGTTCGCAGTCAAGCTGAATGCAGCCTGCGAGAATGAAGGATTCTCGCAGGAGAATATATATGCAGCCTGCGAACTATTTTCAAAATATGATTTTTGAGAAAATGACAAGTGTAACCTTCTTCAGGAAAATGTTTGTAATGAAGAGTTTGATCTTCCATTATCATGACATAACCATAATATCATCTCGATAACCAAAAATGTGGATAACATGGCCTAAAGAAAGCTCCAAGGCAGTGGTATTTGAAGTTTGACATGTTTATGACAAAACAAGGTTATAGTAGATGTCATTCTGATCATTGTGTTTATTTTAAAAGGATAGAAAATGGAAGCTATATTATCTTGCTATTGTATGTAGATGACATGCTTGTTGCAGGGTCTAATTTGCAGGATATAAATTTTCTCAAGAAGAAATTAGATAATTCATTTGTGATGAAGGATTTGGGTGCTGCAAAGAAAATACCTGGTATGAGAATAAAAAGAGACAATAAAAATTGCAAATTGACATTGTCTCAGGGTGATTACATAGAGAAGGTGTTGGAGAGGTTTACAATGTAGAATGCAAAACTAGTTAGTACACCTTTGGACAACCATTTCAAATTAACTAAGGAAATGTGTCCCAAGGCACAGGAGGAGATAGAATACATTTCCAAGGTCCCTGATTCATCAACAATTGGCATCTTGATGTATGTGATGGTTTGCACAAGACCAGATATTGCACATACAGTGGGAGTTGTGAGCAGGTATATGAACAATCTAGGTAAAGAACATTAGGAGACAATAAAGTGGATTCTTAGGTATTTGAGAGATACTGCTACTCATGCATTATGTTTTGAAGGTTCAAACATTGTTCTACAAGGATATGTTGATTCAAATATGGTAGGTGATAAAGATAGCAGGAGGAGCACCATAGGGTATGTTTTTACCGTAGGTGGAACAATAGTAAGTTGGATTTCAAAATTGCAAAAATTTTTTTCACTTTCAACAACAAAGGCAGAGTATGTTGTTGCTATAGAGGATAGTAAAGAAATGATTTGTTTATAGAGGTTTATGGAGGAATTTGGAAAGAAGCAAGACAACAGCAGGTTGTATTGTGATAGTGAGAGTTCCATTCATCTTGAAAAGAACTCAACCTTTCATTCAAAGACTAAGCATATACAACTCAGGTACCACTTCATATGATCTATCTTGGATGATGGACATTTGAAGTTGTAAAAGATACACACTAGCCAGAATCCAGCAGACATGTTAACAAAGGGAGTAACCAGGGAGAAACTAAGTTCCTTCTCAGTTTCAGTTGGTCTTCAAGAATGAAGATGAAGATGAGAAATTTTCCAGGTCCAAGAAGGATCATAGTCCAACAGATACAATAGCAATGGAGTTGTTGAGATTAGTCTCCAAGTGGGAGATTGTTGGTTGTGGATCCTGATTATCTTCCTGATTCAAAGGTCTTTGTTTTCAGCCGTGTTTATAACCCATGAAGACTTTACAACTCAGAAGAATGTACACTCCTCCACGCTAGGGAGTGCAAGGGGGGTTACCCCCCCTACGAGGTCTGGGGGCAAGCAGGGGTTCGAGGGTGAAGCCCCCAAAGGAAAAATTGCCTTGTAAATGTATATTGTAATTTCATAGTAAATATGGACCTCTCATTATAACATCGCAAATCTGACAGTAGATGTTATGTTAGGGTTGTTTTTCCCTAGAAGGAAACCCTCTTTTATGAGGGAAATGTATTGCAACTATGTATGATCACGAATATTGTATTCTGAGTGAGGAGACCGTTAGAGAAAGAAGAGGAAGTTACAACAGGTGTGTTGTAGGTATTATCCCTTCATTTTATGGATATTAATAAAGAAAGACTTGGAAATTTCTTTGGTGGACGTAGCCCATACTGGGTGAACTACGTATATTTATGTCTCTATTGTATTGTGTATCTTTTGTGTTTTATTTCCGTATTTGTTTTATTATATTGCTCCATAATCATGTTTTTATAACATAGACTAGTGCCTTTATGGGTTAATGGAGTCTATAGGTGACGATTTTCTCTCAGAAGAAAAGACACAATGATTATGCTTGCCTAAGGAGAGAGGATAGATGGGAAAGGTGTTGGATCTTCAAGGCCTCAAACATCCAAACCCTAAGAATGAATTTGCTAGAGTGTAAGCAATTTTAAGCTTTAGCAAACCTTCTTTCCTTAGACTATTAAAAATTATTAGAAGCAATAATTGACTAGGAAATGACCACTAAAGTGCTAGTATTTAGGGATCTAGAGGTTCACGTAAGCCAAAACCTTCTTAGCAAAGTCTAGGAAATGAAGAGAAAAGAAAGAGCAAATTAAGTCCTTTACTCCTAGTGTTTGTCAAGCAAGCAATTTCATAATCTTTAACATGAATACACAAATTTACCATAAACCATTCAAATAAAATGAAGAATTGCAGATTTACTTACTTCACCAAGAATAATCAAGCCATAAAACCCTAGAATGCCAAGTAACTTCACCAAGAAATGATCCAAGTTGCAAAATTTAGCCTCCAAGAGAAAGTGTGCCTAAAATTTCAACCAATAACCCCCAAAAAGGGTGCAAATTTCAGACCACACTACTTGTGTGATGACAGATGATGAAAAAATGATAGTCTTTTCTCTCTAGTTATACAGTTTTAATGACCTTTAATTAGAATTAGGTTAAAAAAGGCCGACATGGCCAAATTACATAAAAAATCCAATTTTTACATGAATGACATTAATTAAACCCTAATATCATTTCCAAATGTGATGTCATGCCCTTTTAGGGTGACGTTAGACCCCTAGGGTGGAACGTTAGGCCTCAAATGCAGAATGCTTTGCCTCCAAATGCCCTGAATGCTACCACACATGACATCTAGCACACAACTACCCTCATAAATGCAAACCCTGACCATGGATGATGTCTAGGGTCACAAAGGTGATGTCATGGGCTCCCAAAGGTCAACGTATAGGTGGAAATATAAGATCCCCATGGGTCTAGGTGTGTCAAAGTGTCCCTGGTGCAACGCCCTTCTTTGTTCCTGGTGTAATCCTCTGGTGCCTCCCTGCCCCTGGTTGGGGTCACAATATCCATTTGTGGGCTTTCACCCCCATGGAGGTCTAAGCTAATCATTCCCCCATATGTACCTGTCCACGAGGAAAGTCCTACAACAACAACAACAATTATTCCTTCCAGGGGTTCATAAGTCACAAGGATCATAGCAATTCCAATCACATATAACAATCAAATTACCCAAACATATGCATAAAACCCATTTTAACCAGATAAATGCTCAAAGATGTTATGCAGTTTAACAAGTCAGGTTTGGAGAAGGTCTCAGGATGTCCTATTGGGATAATCCTCCTTAAGTTTGGGGTGTTTCCCATGTGAGAACCAATCTAGGTCATGTAAGTGTGTGTGAAGTGGCATGGGGGGGAGTGTTTGGGCACAGGGTGTAGTGATAACAGGGAAATGTAGGTCTTACCTGTGGGAGCACTTGCAGAGGGTGAGTTGCACCTTATCATGGATGTCATTGTTTCATATCCCATTCAATGCCTTTTATTCATATTTTTATTTCTTTTGGTATTTTTCTTTTCAAGGGAAGAGTTGGGGGACATTGTCCTGTCTTGGTGACCAAAGGAGATAGTGTTACCCACAAGTATTTCACATAGATGAGAAGGTTGGCTCATGATGAGACCCCCTTTCTCTTGGTTATGCCACCAAGAGCCACTACCTTGGTTTGGTGACCAGATAGATGGTAGTGTCATACTGCTACATGCCCATGGTCCTAATAGGTCAGCTCATGATGAGACCTCCCACCCACCAACTAATACCTTGAGTGTTTATTTATCTTGCGGGTCCCCTTTTCTTACCGAGAATATTTTTACTTCTTTCTCGGGAATCCCTGGGTGAATCATCTCAAAGGTTTCATTTTTTATTTTAACTCTTGCCATCTACTTTTACCCCTTGGGCCTTTAGCCCCTTCTACCCACAAGGCAAGGTACAACCCTTCCTAGTGTGGAAAACCCAATACCAAAACAAAGGTAGGGGGGGAATGAGAGGGATAAAGGTGGAAAGTGATAAGTATGGAGGGAATGGACGATGACATTTCATAGACCCACCTAGTGGCAACCCATTCTAAAGCGAGATCAACTTACTAGGGCATCATGTTATGTCCCTTCTAGGTATGAACCAGTTAAAGAGCATAATTTCCAATCAAACGTTATGAAATGAAGGAGAATTCAGTGCAACATATTCAAGTGCTTCAATAATCATAGTGACACATACCATGATACCCCGGACTCATTACCTCGTGGAGCAAGAATTACTTCTACTTCAAGACCAAGCTGGTGGGATGGATGTTACTGCTGTTGATAGATGGTCTACACTGAAGAAAATATGGGCCCTTCGGGGCCATGCTCAAGTCATTCAGCTCTCGACACTCCATGTCTAGGACCTGTGGGCATCGAGACATGATCTCCTTAGTTATACCTAGGATAGGGGATAACAGTGCCTAAAAGGAATTTGGGCTATCAATAATTAATTAAGGTGAAATCTGTTTTTTGGATTTGAGGAAGGTATTACAAGCCTATAGTAGGCATCCTTGTTGCAATACTTCATAGTCATGTCATGTTGACCATTTTCAACGTCAACATTTTGTGACACCACTAGATCTTATACCTATCACCCTACCTTGTTGCATTAAGACCATACTTAATCCTTCTTTTGAAGCATTTGTACAAACTAGAAATCCTGATACATATCTGGTACTTTCAAAATGGGAGTTGTTGTCAACAGTCATTTAAGCTTGTTGAATGCTTTTTTACATTGCTCCATCCATATAAATTTCTTATTTTTCTTTTTCAATTATGTGATAGGATTCACAATCTTTGAGAAATCTTCTATAGTAACCATCCAAACCTATAAAACTATTTACTTCGTGTATGTTTGTAGGTGTCGACCATTCCATAATAACTTTTATCTTTGTTGGATCCACAACAATTCCTTCTCTTGAAAATGATGTGACCCAAATAATGAATTTTTGATTCAAAGAAAGAACACTAAGAGAGTTTACCATACAACTTATGTTCTCTAATACATTGTAATACTAGCCTTAAATGCTCTTCGTACTCCTCTAGCATCCTTGAATATATCAAAATATCATCCAAAAAAACTTGCACGAACTTGTCTAGGTATTGTCAAAATACCCCATTCATTAAACTCGTGTACACAACCAACATATTTGTCAACCCTAATGGCACCACTATAAAATCATAATGACCAAAACACATCTTCAACATTGTCTTAGAGATGTCCTCTTCCCTAATCTTTAAATGATGATATCCCAATCTCAAATCAATCTTTGAAAATATAGTTTCTCCTTTCATTTGATTAAACAAAACATCAATCCTAGGCAACATTTATTGATTTAATATGGTTGTTTTGTTCAACTATTAATATTCAATAAAAAGCCTCCATGATCCATCTTTATTCTTTACAAATATAACCAGTGCTCCCATGTGATGAACCAACCCGGTTCAGATCACACACATCCAAAATGTTAGGAACAATATAAAGAAGTCCATGTGGATAAGCAATATATTGAGTAATAAATGTATGAGAATAAGATATGATATTAGATTATGAATATGCGTGTGTGTGTACATACATACATACATACATATACATATACATATACATATACGTATATGTATATGTTTATGTATATGAATGTGTGTGTGTGTGTGTGTGTGTGTGTGTGTGTGTGTGTGTGTGTGTGTGTGTAGATATATATGTGTGTGTGTGTACAGACACACACACCCACACACATACACACACATATATGTACATACATATACCCACGCATGGGTTCCCTTTCACCAAGAGATGTGTACTTTCATTAGGATGTGTCTCTCCATTACTTTATTACTCATTTAACTATTAATTATTGTTATTGTATATTTATATTTATTTTATATATTTATATATATTACACTGCCTTCCCCTTTAGAAATGCTTTGTCCTCAAAGAATAATTATGGAAGGGATTTATGTTTTTATGTGGCGTGTGTTGTATTCACATGGTTCTTGGTTCTTGATGCTATTATGGTGGATGATATGAGATGATACAAACTTCTAAGTGTTGAGCATAATTGTTGAATTGTAAAAGGATTTGACCATCCTGATTCAATCCTTTGTGGAATATTGTGATTATAGAATTCCCAAGATGAATGGTTGTTATGGAATTCAATTGCACTGATATCACTATTATTTAGATGATAAGTTAATTGTTTATGTTATTAGTGATGTTGATACTTTGACTCGTAAGATACCTACTCTTGTGATTGGGATGTTGATAAGCTTGTTGTACTTGTAGCATTTTCTTGGTTTACTTTCAGGGTTTTGTTTTCTTCATGCACTGATGTTACATTGTTAATCGATGAACTTATATTAGTAAGTACACTTGGAATTTCCATATTTTATACTCTAACATCTGAATTTGTCCCTACTTCGATTGGTTTTGTATTAGCTCCTTTCTCTGCAACTTGGATTTTTACAGCTTATGACTTCTTTTTTTTCGATGGGATCAATCATTGTTTCTTTATCAATAAAAAATTTCTTATTGGTAAGTTGATTTAGTGTTTCTTGTTGTAAATTCTTCTCACTTTTTAAATTTTTAATCTATATGATCAAGTTCTAACTATGATTCTTAAGTCGGGAAATTTCTTCATCTTTATCTGTAACAACCTTATCAAATTCTTTTTTCACCTTTTGTACTATCTTTTGATTATCTTGAAAGATAATCTTTGAGATATCTGATGCAGGAGCATCGCCTTCACAACCATCAATGCACACGTGGAGGAGAGAAGAATGACATTTCAGCAAAGCCAGAAATTCAAATCGAGCATTAAATCAGAATTTATTTGGGTTGTTGAGATATTTTGTTGAGCAAATTTTAAAATCATAACTTGTTTCTAAAGTCTCTAAGGACTGTAATAAATCGCAGACATGGAGTGTTGACTCTGTCTGATAGTAATTAGTAGTTATCGTAATAGGACTGAGTAGGTAATAGTTTTAATTCTGATTTGATAGATTTTAGGAACATGACGAGAGAGCTCAGGGAGTCGGTCCTTAAAAGGTTTCATTTTTCATTGTAAGAGTAGATCAGGATGGATAGAGGAGAGTAGAACAAAGTAGAACAGAATAGCAGGAACACCATGTAATTTTCGTTTTTCAGTAATGAATAGAACAGACAAGAGATTGTCATATATCTGTGTTCATTTACTGTTTAAAGAAAAGTGTGTTGTATTCTATGTGATGTTCATAATTTCATTTTCATTTCCTGTTGAGAGTGGAGAGAATGACTGTATGATTCTATAATGAAACTGGATAAGTTTCAGTTGTTTTCTACCGAACCATGTATGCAAGGTGTGCATTCCCTAACGCAAGGTGTGCGTTAACTAGATCTCGGAATGATTTAGAGAGGGAGGTTCATGGGAGAACAAGGAGACTTGATATTCCAGGTGCAAGGAGTGCACAGAACTTAGAGACGACTAAGTTCGAAGAAACAACAAAGAAGAATGTCAGGAGGGCGTGAAGTATTTTCTTTTCAAGAAAACCCCTTCGAATCTGAGTTATTCGAAATCCTCGAACGCAAAGTGTGTGTAGGAGTTCGAATCTTTAAGGAGAAGAAGCTCAAGAGGGAGTGTGTTTTCATTCACATAGATCCAGTTGAAGAAGGACTAAAGATTTAGTCCTTGACACTTAGAAGATTTCCTAAGTCTGGGAAGAAAAGTCACAGAAGCTCAAGGGGGAGACCACAATAACTGTCAAATCTGAACGTAGAGAGCTGATAGCCATCGGATCTAGAAGAACGAATAGGAGTTGAATGGACGGTGGAGATACTTCGAGAGGAAGTGATCTGAACCTGGGAGTGATAAGTTTCCAATAATTGGTTGTTTTGTCACTCCTTCAAAAGGGTCAGTAATAGATCATTTTACTTGAGCGATTTGCAATAAAAGGTAAAGTTGAAGTCTTATGTGCTTGAATTCGAAGTGAATGAAAACCTCTTTAGTATTCCTTATGTGAAATATGGCATGCTTGCCTTTAACATCCTATGTACGGAAATTCATGAGAAAAACAACATAAGAACGTAATACACATAATGGATAAGACACTTCACTTGATAATGGAGTTCACCCTTGCAGTGGGCTACCTCTCCGGGTCATGCTCCAAAGCCTGACCACTTTATTCTTCTCGATGTAATGATGTCTCTCCTTTACAAGTTGTAAGGCCAAAGTCCATCTTCGGTGATGGCAACAAGAGATCGGAATGTGATTAGGAATGTATCAGCTTCACAAGTTTTCATACTCATGAGGCATCCATGACGCTGACATGGACATCATTCCCACATACTCAATACATAAAAAGATGAAGAATAAAATATGACCCCCATCAACATGGAGCCATAAAAATCCTTAGATCTGTTGCTCAGATCCAAAACATAAATATGCAGCCCATACAAAAGATCTCGGAACCCACGAGAATCAGAACTGCTTCGTTGGCCACTTGTCATGCAAGTGCCACAATTTCTCTGTCACATATAACTGATTGATTTGATGTGAAAGAAGATCATAAACAAATAGATAGAAGGAATAAGCTAATCTTGCTGACTTGCTGCAAATTCTCTCTGCTCCTTCAGACCTATAACACGCATGCTATGTTGCAACAATTAATGACAAAACAACATAATGAAAAGCATGCTTGCATTGGATTCTCCAACACTTAGCTTGTTGATATGAAGCTCTGCTGCAAAAACAGACATCGTCATTGAATTCGTGTCATCGAATTACCCAAAAATGACTATCAAATCGTCTCCATCCAAGTCAGACACTTTCAGGGCCAAGAGACACCTCTGCCTCGGTTACCATGCCACTGCATCTGCAATCAATGATGCATTCTGGAATTAATCTGCTGAATTTTTTCTCAGATCAGGAAACTAACATCACCACTGTGTTCGTGGCATCATTTTACCTAAAAATGATTGTCTCCACGTCTCAATCCGAGTCGGGCACTTTCTGGACCCAAGAGGCACCATCGCCTCGATTTGCATGCCAAAATCCGTATAGTCCATACGGATTCCGTACCAGGCCGTACATGCATGCTCCACTCTCATGCTCCATGCACTGGTGTGTGGCTCTGAATGCACATGATGCCTCCGAATGCGTTGCCCGAAACCCCCTTATATAAAAGTTTATGGGCGGTTATGCCATAAGTGAAGTTGTTGGCTTGTTGGTTACATTGGCTAAACTTAGGCATCAGTTTGGTGGAGGTTCTAGGGTCAAATCCCACGGACCTCATTTTTAACACATGTTTTATAACAGTATTGGCGCACTTTCTAAAACTGGTGGAGGTTGGCTAGAATGGCAGAATGGATAATCAATAGAGGAATATGCTAAATATGGAGGCGATTGAGTTAAGCCCCAAGGTGGGCAGAACCTTATGGTCATGTGGCACAATATGTAACCAGGGACTGGGCCGAAGTCCTAGCCCCTTTCTTTGGCGCCCATCATACCTTTATACTTTAAAACATATATGCAACATATAATAAACAAAGAACATTTTGTAGTATACTGGTTAATGTGGACTTTGTGGGGCCTTTGGGCTGTTGGAGGTCACAAGGTCGACTCTTGGGGAGTCAAATAATCTTTTGCACATTCCATCCATTGAAGGGGTGCCACGTGGTAGCCCATGACTGGGCCACATGGCACCATATAACTGGTCCACATAAAACTGCCACTTGTCACAATATGATTCGCCAATGAAGTTGACACGTGTCATCATCGAACGTGCCCATGTGTCTACCATGCCATGTCATCTTGCCAACTCAGTTGTGCCACGTGTCACCCTTGCAGTGGTTCCACGTGTCACTTTGACTTTTTCCTGTTTGACCAAGTTTGACTGAACTTTGACCGCTTATAACTTTTGATCCGTAACTTCGTTTGATGAACCATTTACGCCGTTGGAAATCTTGCGACATGTTCTTCGCGATCATGTTGTTTTAATGGAGTTTGGGGAACTTTTATTTTTTCCATCTTTTTGCCTACTGAGGCCATCCTGAGCCTCCTAGGACACTTCTGTGCGTTTTGTGAAACTTCTTAAACTTCTTTGATGTTCCCTAGATCCATCCAGATCACACCTCCCAACTGAAAATAATTTTGGTCCCCAAAAGTCATTACATTAAGTTTCATGTCCATTGGACTTACAATAAGAAACCCTTACCCAAACTACCTCACAAGGCCTAACAATATCAACATGTGCCAAAAGAAAAGAAGTGATATCAACATTTATCACTTTTACACAATACCCTTCCAGAGGGTCTGAATCGCAACATGTGATTTACAAAAGATGGTCACTCTCGACTAACTCAAAAGGATTTCCCCATTTGTTCAACCATTTTGTCGAACATGTCCTCTTTATCGAGTTGTCCTTTCTCTGGTAGTTGGTCTTCTCCTCGTGGTGGATTTTCCTGCAACACTGCCTGACTGACTATCTCTCTCAAAGATGTTTGTCTGGTCTTTTTGTCCCTCTTTGGACGTATATTTGGATGTAAGGCCCAACAAGTGGCCTCATGATGCTCGTCTCTACTACAATGGCTACAGTAGCCTTTCTCCTTCAGAGATGTATTCCCCCTACTCTTTTCAGTGTGTGGAAATAAATCTTCCATCCTCGTCCTTCTCCTGGTTGAAATAACCTTCCTGCACAAGGTTTTTCTCTTCCAACACTGGGACACTGCGTGGTTATTCAATCCACAAAAAGTGCATGGTCTTTGATGCCAAAAGTTATGTTTTATATGATTAGCATGCTTATAATCAAATGGCATTTTAGAGTTTCAAGATTTCTTATACCTCTAGATTCAGACTGGAAAGAAGAGTTGGTCTCAACTCTGTCACTATGATGCTCATCTCTCCCTGGAGATGTCTTGAATCCTCGATCATGAGAAGTTGTGCTCTCGGCCTGCACTGAATCAATTTCATCTCTTGATGAACTGTTGACCTCTGGAGTCTTAGTGACTGTCATGGGGTCTTCTTCCTGAATGGTTTTGGAGCTTTCTCCAACATCTTTTGGGACATAGCCTATCCCGACATATCGAGGCCAAACCACTGCCTTAATGGGATCCACAATACCTTGGCCATTGGTTCCAAGGCATCCTCCTTTGTATCCCATTTTTCTCATCAACTTTAAGCCGATGCAAGAAGCATGTTGTTCAAGTATTTCAAAAGAATCATCAGCATTGATCAAGAAAGGAATTATACATGGTTTATTTACCTCTACCTCAAATTGGGACCCTTGGTTTGCTTCTTGAGATGTGTCCAGTTGTTCCTAGTGAGAAGAATCAGTGGAAGATGCTTCTAGGAATCCTCCTTGGCTTCTGGATGCATGAAGTTCATCTTCATTTGTTTGACAAAGTGTGCATGCATTTGCACTGTCATGCTCACACCCATAACTGGTGAAGTTTCCATGGTCACAAGATGGTCTTATCATCATCTCATTCGTAGAGCCTTCCCCTATCTGCATCTTCATGGCTTGCAATTGCTCTTGCAACCTTAGGTTCTCTTCTTCTGCAACATGCAACAATGTCTTCAATCCAACATTCTCCGCTTGAAGCATTTGGTTGAGCTCTTGAAGCTCATCGAGCCATGATTGATTTAGTGACCTTGTCATTCTTAGCTTCAACACCTGCAATCGGAATCAATCCTACTCTAATACCACATGATCTGAACCTGGGAGCGATAAGTTTCCAATAATTGGTTGTTCTGTCACTCCTTCAAAAGGGTCAGTAATAGATCGTTTTACTTGAGCAATTTGCAATAAAAGGTAAAGTTGAATTCTTATGTGCTTGAATTCGAAGTGAATGAAAACCTCTTTAGTCTTCCTTATGTGCAATATGTCATGCTTGCCTTTAACATCCTATGTGTGGAAATTCATGGGAAAAACAACATAAGAACGTAATACACATAATGGATAAGACACTTCACTTGATAACGGAGATCACCCTTGCAGTGGGCTACCTCTCCGGGTCATGCTCCAAAGCCTGACCGCCTTATTCTTCTCGATGTAATGATGTCTCTCCTTTACAAGTTGTAAGGCCAAAGTCCATCTTTGGTGATGGCAACAACAGATCGGAATGTGATCAGGAATGTATCAGCTTCACAAGTTCATACTCATGAGGCATCCATGATGTTGACATGGACATCATTCCCACATACTCAATACATAAAAATATGAAGAATAAAATATGACCCCCATCAACATGGAGCCATTAAAATCCTTAGATCTGCTACTTAGATCCAAAACATAAATATCCAGCCCATACAAAAGATCTCGGAACCCACGAGAATCAGAACTGCTTCGTTGGCCACTTGTCATGCAAGTGCCACAATTTCTCTGTCACATATAACTGATTGATTTGATGTGAAAGAAGATCATAAACAAATAGATAGAAGGAATAAACTAATCTTGCTGACTTGCTGCAGATTCTCTCTGCTCCTTCATACCTATAACACGCATGCTATGCTGCAACAATTAATGACAAAACAACATAATGAAAAGCATGCTTACATTAGCTTCTCCAACACTTAGCTTGTTGATATGAAACTCTACTACAAAAATAGACATCGTCATTGAATTCATGTCGTCGAATTACCCAAAAATGATTGTCAAATCGTCTCCATCTGAGTCGGACACTTTCAAGCCCAAGAGACACCTCTGCCTTGGTTACCGTGCCACTGCATCTGCAATAAATGACGCATTCTAGAATTAAGCTACTGAATTTTTGCTCAAAGTAGGAAACTAACATCACCACTGCATTTGTGGCGTCATTTTACCTAAAAATGACTGTCTCCACGTCTCGATCCAAGTCGGGCACTTTCTAGACCCAAGAGGCACCATCACCTCGATTTGTATGCCAAAATCCATATAGTCCGTATGGATTCCATACCAGAACGTGCAGTCCATACCAGGCCGTATAGGTGCACTCCACTTTCGTGCTCCGTGCACTGGTGTGTGGCTTTGAATGCACACGCTGCCTCCGAATGTACTGCCTGAAACCCCCTTATATAAATATTTATGGGCAGTTATGCCATAAATGAAGTCGTTGGCTTGTTGGTTACATTGGCTAAACTTAGGCATTAGTTTGGCGGAGTTCCGGGATCAAATCCCACGGACCTCAGTTTTAACGCATGTTTTATAACAGTATTCGCGCGCTTGCTAAAACTAGTGGAATGGATAATTAATAAAGGAATAAGCTAAATATGGAGGCGGATGAGTTAAGCCCCCAGGTGGGCAGAACCTTATGGTCATGTGGCACAATACGTAACTAGGGGTTGGGCTGAAGGCCTAGCTCCTTTCTTTGGCGCCCATCATACCTTTATACTTTAAAACATATGTTCAACATATAATAAACAAAGAACATTATGTGGCATAGTGGTTAATGCGGAATTTATGGGGCCTTTGGGCTGTTGGATGTCACAAGGTCAACTCTTGGGGAGTCGAATAATTTTTTGCACATTCCAACCATTGGAGGGGTGCCACGTGGCACCATATAATCAATCCACATAAAACTACCACTTGTCACAATATGATTCGCCAATGAAGTTGACACGTGTCATCATCGAACGTGCCCATGTGTCTACCATGCCACGTCAACTTGCCAACTTAGTTGTGCCATGTGTCACCCTTGCAATGGTGCCACGTGTCACTTTGACTTTTGCCTGTTTGACCAAGTTTGACTGAACTTTGACCGCTTATAACTTTTGATCCGTAACTCCGTTTGACGAGCCGTTTGCGCCGTTGGAAATATTGCGATGCAATCTTCGTGATCATGTTGTTTTAATGGAGTTTTGGGAACTTTTATTTTTGCCCTTTTTCTGCCTACTGAGGCAATCCTAAGCCTCCTAGGACACTTCTGTGCATTCTGGGGAACTTCTGAAACTTCTTTGATGTTCCCTAGATCCATCCGGATCAGGAAGTGTTGATCTTTCGATAGCCGTCAGATCTGTGGAAGCAGCGCAAACCTTAGCGCCTTGTGCCCAAAGGAGGATTTTGACATTCGACATTTGGAGGAACAAGGGTGAAGTTCCTTTGGACTCACGTGTTGCGAAATCCCAACAACTGTCAAATTTCACGGAAGACACCCGTCAAGTAGGGAAGAGATCGAGAGTTGGGACACGTGGTGAGTAGTCGGTGTTTGGGAGAATCACCGAAAGAATCAAGACCATCCATCGTGGAGAGGATAGGTGGCGACAAGATCTAATCGACCAAGGGACTCACGAGGAGAAGAGCAGAGGATTCACAAGAAGGAAATCTGCGAAATCATCCAGACTGTCCCTCGGGAAGAATAAGATAGAGGATCTTGACCGTTGGTCAAGGGGCAGCAGAGACCGTCGATCCAGTGCGAAAGGATTTAAGAGTTTCAGCGTTCGGGGTGTTAATATTATGGTAGCTTCGGGAGGTATGAACCTCTATTGTGACCTATGACAAGACTAGAATCCTCTGGAAGGAAGAAAATAATTGAAGGAAACCCTAGACAAGTTGTCGGCTGAACAAATATATTTAAATTGAATTTATTGATGCCCAGAGGAGAATTCGGCCCCAGTTAGTCTAACCAGTCCACTATAAATACAGGGCACGAGTTTCATTATTTCACATCTCAGCAGTTGCAGTGAGAGCTAAATCTGCGCAGGCAGTTGCAGGTAGCAGCAGTTTTGTGTGCAAGTTTTCTGGGAGAGCTGGAAAGTGGTGCGCTAGCTTCTGGGTGGGATCATCTATTCAGTTTAGTTTCTATTTTCTTGCTTGGTGCATTTATCCTCTCTTGGCTAATGATTGCTACCAGGATTCTCTTCTAGGTCAAGGTTAAGGTGCTCGGAGGGTGGCTTCGGCCTATGGTTGGGTGACGAGGGTATCGTCAATGGTTAAAAGAGCACAATCCTCTATATTCTAACAGGTTATGGGCCCACACCCCTTCAGTCAGCCTAAAACACTGGAAGGAAACATAACCACTAGGTATTGAGCTCATTGAGGAACTTTCGCTAGGGTTACTAGCAGGAGCAGCTTCCAAAGAACTGCAGCTAGGGTCACTAGCAGTAGCATAAACCCTAATTCTCAGATCTGGCACCTTGTGATGGAGCATCTTGCTCAAGGAGAAGATATTCAGATGCGCCCTAACTCAGTGCACCTATTGACTTTCTCAGAAGAAAGAAATGGTGAAGTTGAAGTTTTGGATCAAGGCAGGACTAGTTATCAGTCAATTGAAGACATGTGCGAAACAATCAGTCTATTACATTACTCAGCACTCACCGGGACAATTGAAGACGATATGTGGATAATCGACAGTGGAGCTTCCAGACACATGACGGGAGATCAAGCTAGACTCTCAAATCTAAATGAGAGAAAGACATCGTACAAAGTGGAGCTTGGAGACAAAAGCACCTACCCTGTCGAAGGATTTGGACAAGCCTCCATCAAATTGGAATCAGGTAATCATGTTCACTTAAGCAATGTTCTGTATGTACTTGGTTTAGAAAAGAATCTTGTATCAATATCATGTTTAGAAGACAAAGGAAACATAATAGCCTTCATAGATGAAAAAGTGTTATCATGGCATAAGGATTCCAGCATAGAAGATGCTAGGGTTATTGGAAGACGTGAAGGGAATC
>WSFP011482998.1:0-15879 GCA_009831015.1 Picea engelmannii | reverse complement strand
CGATATTTTGTAGAAATTTTTGGTCATCATTATTTCCAGGCCGAAGTTGGACGACCCTTCAAACCCAAACAATTTCCAGTAGCCACCAATGGTTAGATCCACTGAGGAAATCAATTGTTGAATAAATTATCATTGATGTCAAAGGTTATTAAGTGATCAAATATATGCCAAAGGTTACTAAGTGATTAAATATAAATGTGACCTTGGTATCACTTTAATAAATACAAAAGTGGAAAAGTTAAGTGTAAATGAAATTTACACAAAAATGAAAATGAAAGTGGATTAAATATAAATACGACTTTAATAAATAACAAAAGTTTAAAAGTTAGGTGGAAGAGGATTTTACGTAAAAGAGGAGTTAATATGAAAGTGGAATAAAGAAAAAGGTAAAAGTGAAATTGGATTAAAGAAAAAGGTAAAAGTTAAAGTGGAGTTAAACAAAATGGGTAAAAGTGAAAGAACACATGGTATGTGCACATGGTATTTGCAAACCATGGCAGTATTTACCTATGGTAAGGTAAAAAGTGAATTAAATCATGATAGTCAAAATCTATTGACTCAATTGAAAATGCGACTAAACGATCTAAAAGGCACAATGGTTCATTGAAACTATATTAATTAAAATAGTATGATTAATATCTTATATTGAAAAATAAGAGATACATTCCTATATTGAAGAGGTGAAATTTGTCAGTTGTACATGACCATTGGAAGACTATATAAACAAAAACTCTTGTTGAAAGAGGGTGTGTCTCTGGGCTTGAAATACAAAGATCAATAACATTGTCAGAGACCAAGTAAATGAAGATATGCAACTGAAGACAAATAATATTATGAATATTTGAAGATTGAAGTACTTATCATAAAAAGGGAGGTTGGGTGGTGCTAGGGCAGATTAGAGTCTAAAAAGGAGGTTGTAGCCTCCTTCCAATTGAAACTGATAAAACAAGGTGTTGAAACATATTTTCAATTGTAGCCAAAGAAACTAGGGAGTTGGTGGTGGTAAAATCTAGAGGGGTTGCAACCTCCTTCTAGTTGGTGCTAGTAAAACAAGGAATCAGTGTTTCCTTTGAGTTGGATCTCACAAATTAAATGTAATCTTTATTAAAAATAAGAAGAACATTTGTTGCTTTTGGGTTTTCCACGTTAAAATTGTTTTTTTATTTTATAAAATTAATAATGAAGTGGTTTTAAATTGTGGAAAAAGGATAATACTGATTCACGCCCCCTCTCAATATCAAAAAATACTCCAACAAAATATTCGATTGTAGTAGGTACACTTTTGTCCTTTCTTCCCTTTTCCACTTTTGGATCTTGAGGATTCATTGAAGTGTTCGACACAATCTTCCTTCTTTTTTTATGCAAGTGCCTTTTTCTTGCCTTTCTTTTTGGATTTATGATGTTGAGAATTGTTACCATCATGTGCAGCAAGTGCGTGCACTTTGGAGTTTTTGACTGCACCCATCTTGATGAGTTTGTATTGCTCCTGAAACGAAGCCTCATTGAAGGTATCCAAAGAGGGCATAGTCCATGATGCTCCAATAGTCAACCTATGAGTGTGGAAAGTAGAAACAAAAAATGAATAATCTAGACCAAGTTTTGGCAAAACGTTGAGAACCATTCGCTTTTCCTCCTTTTATTTATCAACCCTGTAAGACTTGAGTTGCAATGACAAATCCTTGTACCTTGTGAAGAAATCCTGGAAGTTTTCAAAGTTTTTCAGATCTAATGCAAGTAATTCCACCTAAAGCATGTGGCTTCTCATCTCATATTGTTTTCCAAAAAGTCCTTCCACGGTGGTCCAGATCTCGTTTGGAGTTTTGCAAGAAAATACATGAAACAACAACTCATGGGATATGTGCATGTAGAGGGCTTCATAAGCCTCATCCATTCTATTGAGGTATTTGGATTTTTCAATAGATGATGTGGGTTATGTTTATGTAGCCATGTTTAAATTGTACAATCCTCTACCTCGGAGAAAAATCTCCATCCTTTTGTTCCATTCAAAGTAGTTGTATGGTGTTATCATGATAGACGACGAAGATTCCATTCTGGTCACAATCTTCAATCTTCAATACCTACAAATAAAAAATGCTTGTGTTCCTTATTCCTAGAAACCTATGGGAAATTATGCCATGTAGAATGTGGTGAGTACCTACACAAGAGATCTAGCTAGAAGAAGAATGAACAAAACTTGCAAAATAGAGAAGACAAGAGAAAAATTGGAGAGAAAAGAATGAGAAAATGTATTAACCAAATGAATGAATGATAATTTACACATGATATACTTTTTATTGCTCAACTAATGTTCATTGGAAGAGAATCCAATGCACCATAGTGGTGGTCTAGAGAGATCTGGACACACACATGCAATTACTGGAGTTAACTACCACCTAGTCCTAGTTAAATAGTCATGTAGTCTTTTTTTAACTAAGTCACACGTGTGGAAGTGAGAGAAACACATGCAATTGTTGGAAATAAAACCGAGGTTTCTATGCACGAGTGAATTTCGTTAGTCTAAATAAGTGTAACTTACTCTAAATGGAAGAGAATACTCTCCTAGAATGTAGGAGAGGTTCCTAAATAGGAGACCCTCAATAATGACTAATAAACATAGGAAAATAAGGAAAAATATCCTAGGTCTATGTAATATCTCCAACAAGTATAAAAAAAAGTCTAGAGCCAAAAAAATGTTTTAGCTATAAAAAAAGCATAAAAACTTAGTTTCAAATCAAATTTAAGGGGTAAGTCCACAGTGACAAAGGATACAAAAGTGTCAGTGAGAGCCATGGGCCAATTATTCTTCAATTTTCTGACAAATGAAGATAAGTGGTTTTAAATATCTGGGTCATGTTCAGTGATCAAGGCCCAGTTAAAGATGAAATTTTTATATAGTATTCAAAAATAAGGCATGGATACACCCAGTGAAAATTTTGATCTAATTCAAAACCATTTGTAGTGGAGATATTGAGATACGATAAAATACACTATTCTTGGGTTTGTTTGGGAAATTTCAAAATCTTTGAAGGAGGAAAAGGGACCCTAGATCACAAATTTGAAAAAACATTACGTAGTCAAATTTTCATATTTCATCAATCCATAATGTTTTTTCTTGAGGAATTTTTACCCAATTTTATGCCATTTGGGAGATAACCAGTTTTGCCTAAAAATTCTCAAGTCTGGGAAAAGTACAAAAGTGCAAAGTTGACATTTCCAGATTCCTTCAAAAAATGACTAGAGCATCAGATTAAAAATATGAAGGTAATTGAGTATTCCTCATATGAAATATTATATGTTCCCAATTCAAAAATTTTCTTGTTTCTTAATGGATTTTCCTATACATATGTCTAAATTTAGTCTCTAAAAATAATTGCACAATTGAGCAAAGTATAGAAAAGTAAAATTGTTAATTTTAGAGAGCCATAATTTTCAACCCAAATCTCAAAATTGAGCAAGAGAATAGCCAATGGAAATATATTGAAGAGTATAATAAACCTATCCATACATAATTCAAATTTGAGCAACAAAATTTTCTCATAAAAATAAAAAAGAAGCTAACTGGTGGCCTTAAAAGGATAGAAATTATGCATAACTTTTCCAAAATTGCATAATTGTTCTTAGTTAACATAATTTTAGTGCATGCACATTTTGCAAAGTTAGGGGTACAGGAAGAACATATCAAGTTCATTATGAGAACTAAAAGCATGGAATATTCCCAAGTAACTCATTGTTAGAATTGGTAGCTTGGAGGTACTTCTGCAGAGGCAACGCCCAACATGCAGAAGTGAACAAGCACATTTCTCCCTAGTGAATTTATAATGTGTTTTTATAAAGTAACTTTATAAAGTGATTTTATAAAGTTGGGTCTTTTAATTTTTAAATGTAAAAGTGACTTTATGATGTTATGGGTCACTTTAGTGACTTAAGTGACCTCAATGGATGATTAAGTCGTGACCATTGATTTTGAGGGAAAGTAAAGAGTCACTCAAGGGATATCAAGGGTTAGAAGAGTTACATTTAAAAATCTCTTAAAGGTGGTTGATGAGGGAGAGAGAGAGTGCACACTTTGAGGAGAGCTTGAGAGGGAAGGTGAAGAGTCACTTTTCTCAAGAGAGAGATTGAGCTCATGGAGAAGTGAGAGTAACATCAAGAGGAGGGTGCATTCTCCAAGGGAAAAAGGAAGGTACGTACAACTAGAGGAGGGGCATGATTTCCAAGAAAGGAGAGGGTTCATACAATTGAAGGAAGACACAATTTCCAAGAGGAGAAGAGGGCACACTTTTCCATAAATTGCAACATTAAATGTTGAGTTGATAGCGGTTAGAAAAGAGGTCATACAACTGCATAAAAATTGAGGCAAGAGGATGGCATGCTTTTATGAGTGTCTTGCTATACAAAATTAGTGCAAAATAGTACTACTTAAGTGCACAAAATTTGAGGTTGTATTTGTTGTTAAAGGGATTGTACATTGTACAAAATGAGGTATGTTTTGTGTTGTTTTTAGCACACAAATCGGGAAATCTGTTGGCACATATTTCTAGAATTTATTGTTGATGTTACTTGTTGTAAACTATGATATGAAATTTCTCTGAGCTCAATAATAATTATCTCCTTAAACTGCCATTTTTCCTATGTATTCTTCAAGGGGCATTGCCCATAATTTATGGTGCCAAATGTGTGATTTTGTCAACTGCTATAAATTATTTCCGTTGTTGATTTAGTTTCAGATCTATGTCATCTAGTGTTTCTGCTCATTAAGTACAATTCAGAATTGGATTTATTTCTTTACTATTGAAGCTTAATAGGAGGTTGAAATCTAAAGTGTGACATAGTGTATTTCTGAGCTATATTTTTCAACATTGTATCAGAGTTAGGGCTTTGAAGTTCAGTGGGAAACTTTGGAACTTGGGACAACAAGTGATTTGTTGCAGAATTTTCTTGAAGAAGGGAGAAAAGGTTCTTTTTCAGGTGGACAAAGATGACTCCTAACATCAGGTTTGAAGATAGGTTGGAGAGGATCTCCAACTACCTACAGTGGAAGGATATAATCACAAGTGTTCTATAGGAGAAAAAGTTTTAGTCTTTTGCGAATATCATCTTGCTAGTACTTGCATCAGATCCCATGTAGTGAAGGAAGCCTAGACTCACAGTTGGTGTGGATAGCCCTCATAGGCTTCACCAAGGAGTGGGAGGTTTTTGTGAAGTGCGTGGTGGGGAGAGAGAAGCTCCCTAACTAGAGAAAATTGTGGGATGACTTTACATAGGAGGAGATCCAGGAGGGGTCTCAGGAGAGGGAAGTGAATGGTGTAGATGACGAGAATGTTTCTATTGTGGGAAAGAGAAATGAGAAGAAGGAGGACATGAGAAAGGTGAGATGATTTTCATGTCCCAATATTGGCCACTATGCTAGTTATTGTCCAAACAAGAAGGAGAAGAAGCTAGAACCATAGGTGTCAACATCAACAAATATTGCAAAGTTTGTTGAGAGACATGAGACATAGTTTTCTCTCATGACTAGTCCTGTGGGTAGTGGTTTCCTAGTGTTTGAGGATATTGAAGTGTGGTTCGTGGATAGTGGAGATTTCCAACATATGAAAGGGATGAGGTTAGTGTTCCCGAGTCTTTCAGAAACAGACTCGGAATGTTGTGTGGGTGTTGGTACCAACCCACAACTTGCAGAGAAGGAGGTTGGAAGTGTTAGATTCCAGTTAGAGTAAGGAGGCTTTCTAGAGACTCCCGAAGTATTGTATGTTCCAAACATGATGTTTAACTTACTCTCAGTTCCAACTCTAGAGGTTGATGGATTTGGAGTGGCATTCTACTATGGATGAGAATTTCTATATCTAGAGGGAGATACTCTAGACACAACAATGATGCTTGGTGTTGGGTATGAGAGGTTTTATAGGTTGTTGGGTCGACCTGTGTTCAGGTCCATTGGATTTATGGACTCAGATTCCGTGTCAGAGAGTGGGCAGGTTGCATGGGAGAGCGAGTTGATACCGGGGACTCAATCCTCTTTCAGGACTCTCAGAGGAATCAATAGGCATGAGTGGAAATGGTTGGATGATCAGGAGAGTGTGCAGTCTCCTAGGAGCATGTATTTAGTTAGTGGAACAAAAGAGGTAGAAACAAAGGATTCCAGTGCAGTGGCTGTAGTGGCTTGTTGTTCAGAGGGAGCATAGTCGTTTAAAATACGAGGAGAAACTATGATAGTTGATGAGCTGGAGACAGATTCTGGTGGTGATACCAAAAGTATCTCTCTCGATAAGAGGGAGTGTAAGAATTGGTAGCTCAGACGTACTTCTACATAGGCAGTTCCCATCATGCAGAATTGAACGAGAAAATTTCTCCCTAGTGACTTTATAATGTGTTTTTATAAAGTAACGTTATAAATTGATTTTCTAAAGTTGGGTATTTTAATTTTTAAATGTAAAAGTGACTTTATGTTGTTTTGGGTCACTTTAGTGACTTAAGTGACCTCAATGGATGATTAAGTCTTGAGCGTTGATCTTAAGGGAAAGTGAAGAGTCACTCAAGGGAGATCAAGGGTTAAAAGAGTTACATTTTGAAATTGCTTAAAGGAATCTCATGAGGGAGAGAGAGGGTGCACACTTTGAGGAGAGCTTGAGAGGGAAGGTGAAGAGTCACTTTTCTCAGGAGAGAGATTGAGCTCATGGAGAAGTGAGAGTAACAAAAATAGGAGGGTGCATTCTCTAAGGGAAAGAGGGAGGTCCATACAGCCAGAGGAGGGGAATGATTTCCAAGGAAGGAGATGGTCTGTATAGTTGAAGGACAAAATTTCCAAGAGGAGAAGAGGGCACACTTTTTCAGAAATTGTAGCATTAAATGCTGAGTTGAAAATGTTTAGAAAAGAGGTCGTACATCACTATTTTAGAGTTCATACAACTACATAGAAATCGAGGCAAGAGGATGGCATGGTTTTCTAAGTGTCTTGTTGTACAAAATTAGTGCAGAAAAATACTACTTAAGTCCACAAAATTCGAGGTTGTATTAGTTGTTAAAGGGACCGTACATTGCAGAAAATGAGGTATGTTTTGTGTTGTTTTTATCACGCAAATCGAGGAATTCTGTTGGCACATATTTCTATAATTTATTGTTGATGTTACTTGTTTTTGTAAACTCTGATATGAAACTTCTTTGAGCTCAATAATAATTATCTCCTTAAACTATCATTTTTCATGTGTATTCTCAAGGGGCATTGCCCATAATTTATGGTGCCAAATGTGTGATTTTGTCTGCTGCTATAAATTATTTCCGTTGTTGATTTAGTTTCATATCTATGTCATTCAATGTTTCTTCTCATTAATTACAGTTCAAAATTGGCTTTATTTCTTTACTGTTGAAGCTTAATAGGAGGTTGAAATCTGAAGTATGAGATAGTGTATTTCTGAGCTATATTTTTCAACACTCATACCAATGAGGAAGAAGTGAAGGGACTATATGTTAGTTTGGGAATTGAGGAGACATAGTCTAATATGAATAGGAGTAGAGAAAATCTAGTAGAACTGATAGAGACCTTGAAGAGTTTAAGAATGGAAGTGCATATTTATAAATCTGATAATGAGAGAATAATAAGAGCCCAAAAAGAACATAAATGTATTAATACCCATTTGTTGTAGAGTTTGAACCAACTACAAAATCAAGTCAGACTTGGATCAAGGTCAAGACATGAGGAGAGAGGAAGATCCCATGCAAGGGGGGAGAGTTACAAAATATATAGGAATGCAAGGAGAATTCAAAAAACTCATAGACCACATCACTTGTTTATTTAACAAGGAAGGCATATTTATCTGAAGAATCACATAGTAGCCCAGAAGTATCTTCTGTTAGACATTGAAGAAGAATGCATGAATCAAACCACTTGCAAAGAGAACTTAGGAAGATCAAGACCCAAAAATTTGATGGAGAAAATCAGAAGGGAGAAGAGGTTGAGGCTTGGTTGCTTGAAATAAGAAAGTATTTCCAGTTACATAACTATTCCTCCAATTTGGAAGCTAGAGTTTCCATATACCATTTGCAAGGAAATGCTTCTATGTGGTGGAATCAACTTAACCATATCAATGAAAACAACATCACTTGGAAGTAGTTTAAGAAATATTTCTAGTAGCATTATCTTTCAGAGCATTACTATGAGAAAAATATGCAAGAGTTATTTGAACTCAAGCTAATAAATATGACTATGGATGCATATGATATAAATTTCTTATAGTTTCTAAGATTTGTTAAATTCATTAAAGATGAGAAGGTAAAGATTCAGAGGTCTCTAAGTGGGCTATCCTTTTTACAAAGATAAAATGAAATATGATGAGCTAAATACTTTGGAAGAGACCATAAGGAGGATAAGTACCTATATGAGCAAAGTACATGTAGAGAAATATTCCAGAAGTCTTGGAGGGACAAGAAGAGGGAAAAAGTGGAATAAAGTATGATATGTTTCAAACCTCCTTCATCTTTCAGGATCTTTCCTAATGTGTATCAACAAAGACATGCATATCATAGTGAGCCAAATATGGTAGAATCTTCCAGCAAATCATCAATACCATCGATCAAATGTTGGGGTTGCAAAGGAGAGCATTTATATAGATATTTCTCTCATAAAGAAGAAAAAATTAGGAATGTTCACAACCTTTAGGAAGCTACTACAGTTGGAGATGTGGGTAGAAATATTCGAAGGATATATGTATCCCTAGAATATTGAGATGAAAAACATCAATTCCACATGATTGAGGTGGAAGGTAAGATCATAAATCAAGTATCAACATAATTTATTTGAATAAATATGACACTTATCAGATCAATCTGGGGTTGGTAAAATTGCGAGACACAATCACTATATGTGAGAGAATTAGCTTCAATTTTTGTTCTACAGACTAAGAAGGAAATCCAAAATTGAAAGTAATCATCAACTATCCTTTGGAATATAGAAAGTTCAATCTAACTTGATCTACAAAACTTGACCAAGATCTAATTCTTTCAACCTTAGTTTGTCACAGTTCCATTGGTAGAAAAAAAGGTTACAAAGTAAAGTTTTTCACATTGCTTGTGATCTTTTTGTAATAATACTCTGTCAATTAGTGAATTTTAAAGGTTGGAAATAATTTTTTAACACACATTCAGAATGAAAAGACTATAGATTAAAATCTAACACTTTCAACCTTAGTTTCTCACAGTTCCACTGGTAGAAAAACATGTTACAAAGTGAAGATTGCCACATTGGTTATGAGCTCTTTGCAATAGTACTATTTCAAATAGTGAAGTTTAAATGTTGGAAGGAGGTCTATCACTCATTCAAATGCAAGGAATTTCAAAATAAATTGTAACTTCTTCAATCTAAATTGATTATAGTCCCATTGGTAGAAAAATAGGTTGCAAAGTGAAATGTGCCACAATGTTTGTTGGCTCCTTGCAACAATACTCTGTCAAATTTATAAAGTTAAAGGTTGGAAATAATGTTTTAACACACATGCATAATGAAAATATTAACAAAACTTGAACATGATCTAATTCCTTCAACCTTAGGTTGTCACGGTTCCACTGGTAGAAAAACAGGCTGCAAAGTGAAATGTGCCACAATGATTGTTGGCTCTTTGCAATAAAATTCCGTCAATTTTGTGAATTTAAAGGTTGGAAGAAGGCTAAATAAATTATCTAACATTTAAATAAAATATAAATTGAAAGTGGAAACTAAAGTAAAATTTGAAATTTAAATATAGAAATTAGAGTGTTGTTATATAAGCAAAAGAGTAAAACAATTTACCAAAGAAAAAAGATTCAGAAATCAAAGCTTATGAACAACCATGTACAACCGTGAAATGTACCAAATAAAGGGGGCCCTCCATTCCTAGTTCATTCATAGAAGAAGAAAACTAACCTCAAAATCATAGATCTTGTATTAAGCATCAAATTGTTGTACAAACTAAGTTTCAAAGAGTTCTTTCTACATTTTGAATCCTCTCAAAGATTCAAATTTAGTTTATTTATACAAAGGAAATGGAATGGTTCATCATAGAAATACTATCAAGGAGTAATGATGCAATTGATCAGATCTTAAATATGTTGATTCAACCTTAATTTTTTATCCAATTGGAGAAAACGACTGCAACAAAAAATATGGGCATTTCATCTTTAGAAAACCAACCATATCTCCCAAATCATGCAATCTCTAGCAAAAATTCTCACGAGTCACTTTATTGGGCATGTTATGCACAAAAAACATGTCCTGGAATTTCCAAATTCATCCTCACCAATCCAAAAATTACATATGAATATCACTGCATGTTATTGTTGCTAAATATTTTCCCGAAGATACCTGAGTTGACCAGGCGTTGACTGAGGGTTTCTGGGTCAATTTTCTCATATCCAGGAGGAAAAATACTATGAAATGAATATAAACATTCCAAATTCTCATTTCCTCCTGCTCAATCTGTAACCATATCGATGAATGATGAATTACAAGATCTAAATTTTCTTATAATTTCTAATAAAATATGAATTTAAACTATTTTAATATGCTGATTTTTAATAAATAAAAAATAGGAATTTACCTAATTATGCATTGGAATGTGTTTATTAGGCTAGGATGGATGGATAATGTGCTAAAAAGAGAGTTATTAACGAAAAAAGATCATAATTTTAGAATCTTTCTAGATGGTAAAACATGGTACCAACATTTCCCCTATACTCAATCTTTTGCATGACCTCATTCAAATCAGAATTTTCAAAAAAATGTTTTTATCCTCTTGTCTATATTCCCTATTCTCAATTTCAAATCCTCACAACTCTGTTTCTAAAATCCATTCTTCCAATTTCAGGCCTCTTTGTTCTCTAATTCCTTGTTTCATCAATTTGGGTTTTAGAGCTCTATCAACAGAAACCTAAAGCGTTGTCTTCGACAATTGAAACCACAAAAAAATGTTTCTGCCTATGTTGGAGTGATGAGTGATACCCTTTTCCATAATTCAACTTACATTTCAGCAGAGGGGACATTGTTTTAAATTTCTTTCTAACAACAAAAACCCTATAGATTCTTGTATTTAGCAATTGAAGCCCTAAAACCTATGCTTTCTCTATTCTATATATGATGGAGAAATGTCTGACACTTGTTCCCGAAATTTAAAAATTTCAAGTCAACAAAGAGGGAGACTTACTATGTTCACAAGAAACTTCTAGTAAAGTCAGGTTGGTAAAATAGGGACGGTTTTATATAGGCAAATTTGAAATATGTATGGAGAGGTAATGATAAGTAAATAATTGGTAAGGAGTAATTGGTATATTTGGGTAGTGTTTAGATAATGAATGAAAGGATGGGTAATGAAGTAAGGTAAGGGAATTATGATATGATTTTAATGTGGTAGAAATGGTATATATTGGTATGGGTAGAATAGATAAGATATGATATAAATGAAATATATATAATGATATGGTAGGATAGGAATGATATAGTGGTATAGTAGAATAGGGATGATAGGACATAGAAGTCATAGGTAAATTTTATTTCATTTCTAAATTCAAATCAACAAATTAAAACAAAAAACATGTATTATACCATTCCTCATATTTTGAATTCTTGCAACTTTGATATCCCCAACTTTGATTTCTGCATCTTGGATGTCTTTAATTTGATTTATCTGTTGCTTGAATGTCTTCATAGGTTCTCAATATGATCTTTATTTAATGTAGTCTTCATTTAATATCTTCTTCGTTGATCAATTTCTTCATTTCTTCGTAGGGAGCTTAGATTAGTAATGTATGTTGAACATGTAGAAACCATGAAGAGAGAATATAATCTGAAAATGATGTGCACTGAAGTCAAGAGAAACTATGACAGTAAGCAAGGTTGATGTTGACTGTGAGTGTTGATCTAAATATGTTGGTTATTGGAAACGGAATTGTGGTGGATACCACTCAAATTTAACTATACTACATAAACCATGTTGTTATTTAAGACTAAATCACAATCTTTTATTGGAAGAATATATAGACATACCGCTGAACTGATGTTACAAGAAACTTTAGAACAATAAAATGGTTGTTGCAAGTTGTTTTTGATATTGTTAGCACTAGGAGTCAACTTCAGATTGCATGGAAGGAAATCCCGGTACCCATCAAGTTATATGTGAATGATAGAGTGTTTTAACGATTCAAATGAAAAAGGAATCAAATGGTAATGTTCTAACTCAGACAACAGGGCTAACATGCACCAACAATTAAGGTCTTGGCTAACTTCTATCAGTAATTTGGGAGTAAATATGAATAGAGGGAAAACTTGAGTGAGAGGAGTGTAGGGACTGCTACAAACATCAGGTCTACAAATGTCTAAGGAAGAAAGTTTATAATCACAAGATCTTCTTGACATCAGAAACTAAGAAAGCTAAATAAACATAATGATAATATAATGATCAAGCATCCACCATCACATCACCACAATAATTCATGTGAATCCTTCAAAGCATGAATATTTAGCAACAGAAGAAAATAGACTAGAAAGGAAGTTGATTTCTATTAGTCAAAAAGTCTTAAGTCCAATACATCACTAGATCATATTTACTTCATCAAAATATTACAAAATAAAGGGAGCCTTTATCAACCATCTGAACCTACTAAAGCAATTGATCTATCTATTTATAACAATAAAGGGAGGCAAAAGCTGGAGGTACAAGATGGCCTGTTTCCCTTGAAAATATGTAAACATTTATTTGTTCTAACAACTAGAATAACAGCCTATGATATAAAACAAGGAAATGCTGGTGACTAATCAGATCATGCTTCTATGTGATTTGATCCTCTTTTGCTTCTCAGCTCCTATTTTTCCATGTGTCCCTTTGGAGCCTGTAGTTGTCTTCAAAATGTCAGCTGCTACTTCTGTAACTTTCTCCATTATCAACTTATCCAAAAAGTTGTTGGCCTAGTCCTCCTAGATTCCTGGTGTTTGTTGGCAATTTCCTTGGATAGAAACTTTGGGTAGCGCACCGTAAAACATAATAAGGAGAGAAGGAAGATCCTGTAGGTAGTGCCACGGTGCTGCGTATATGCAGCAACATTGGTCCTCTATTGAAATATTAGGTAGCGCATGTGTGTTGCACCTATAAAATATTTGATAGCACCATTAGGTAGCGCCCCTGTATGTTGCACCATTGTGTAAAAATTATGCCTGCCAAATATTACGTAGCACCTGTGGGTAGCACCACTGTGTCGCACCTTTATGTCGATTTTGTTCTCCGTGGAATATTGCGCAACGCCTTTACGTAGTGTCACTTACATTGCGTCTGCATACAAGTTTGGGTAGCATTGCCAAAACACGGCACCTTTCAATCTTGAATACGTACTGAGCAGTATGTGTCCTTTCATGATGATAGAACCATTTTACTTAGGTTCCTTTTACCACTAGGTGAAGATATCACTTAGAAAAAAATTCACAATCCAGATAGCTAAACGCCTAGAAGCATGTATAGATGGAACAACTAATATTAGCAGGGATGATTTTAAGGATGGAAATTTATTTTAAAATGTAGAAACCTTGGTGAATCTTACTAATCCTTCATATGCCAATTATAAATGTTTGGCGATATTTTTGTAAAAATATTCAAATTTCTAAGGATTTTATATAGTTTTTATAAAATTTTGGCGATTGTTAAGGTAAAATAATTTTATCCTATAGAATTTTGGCGAATCATTTTTAAAATAGTGAATCTAGTTTTTAGAAAAAAACATGGAAAATTAGCCCATGAGAGAAATTTAGCCCCTAAAATCATCCCTGATTATATTAGCACAATAGTTAACCCTCCCAATAAGATACATCTTCAAAAATGGGGCTTACCCTTTACCAACTATTTTTTCATTTTAACACTTAACCTCATACTCTTCCTAGTAGAAAGAGGATCTTCAATTGACATAGTAGACTTCTTCTTTTTGGCATTTACGGGCTTCTTATGCGTAGTTGTGATCTCCTTAGTTGTTGGTTTATCATCCTCAATGGCATCTTCGACCAACACCTATAAATTCCTTTGGGCTACCTCGTCTTGAAAGTGTTTTAGCTCTGCCTTTAACTTCTTGTTCTGAGACTGGAAGCCCCTGTTTTGTCTGTAAAGATTCTTCAACTGTTTATGAATGGGAAGATCCTTTCTTGCTGCAAACCTTGACAAGTCAAGGGTATGATTGTAGCCAACCATGAGCTCTTCCATCCGAGCCAAGTGGACCTTGTCTTCTACTTTAAGATGAGTTATTTCTTTCCTTGCATCTATGAGCTGCTTGATAAGTCTTTTGTAGGTTTGACTGTCAAGAGGGACAGTGGCATGCCCAGTCTTAATAGGATTTTCCTCATACTCCTCTTCCTCTTGCAAGGGAAGTGTCTTGTCCACCTCATCAGGTTTCTCAATGGCCTTACTTTTACCCTTCTTTCTCTCCAGAGTGGTTTCTTCATTTCTTACCACAAGCTCCTCAAAGTGTTTCATAGGGAGAAAATTTGAGTTTCGAATCCCATGCCTTTTTGTTATCCTCTAACAACTTTTTAATAATCTTTATAATTCTTTTGTTTGAGGATTTTGAAGGCCCATTTCCCTACGAATATTAAGGGGTGGAATGAATCAAAGTGATCCCAAACTGTTCATAGAACTGAATTAATGGTTCAACCTTGAATGATGCAGCATTATCAGTGACGATTATGTTAGGACACCCAAACCTTGCTATGATGTCTTCCAGGAAACCAATGATCACTTTATGTGAAGCATTCCTTGTGGGAATAGCTTTGATCCATTTATTAAAGTAATCAGTAGTAGTCAATATCCATCTATGTTGAGCACTGGAAGCGGGATGGATTTCCCCGATAAAATCCAGGCCCCACTATTGGAATGGTTCTTAGGCTGCCACAGGATTCAATGAAAAAGACCTAAGATGTTGTTTTCTAGAAAACTTCCAACACTTAGCACAGACCTTGATCTTAGCACAAACATCCATGAACAAACTGGGTCAGAAGTACCCAGCTCTGAGGATCTTGTATGCCATGGTTCTCCAATAATGATGCCCCCCACATAAACTGTCATGAAAATTAGACATAATCTTTTGGGCTTATTGGGGATCTAGGCATATCAAAAGCACTCCTAATGGATCCTTCCAATACAAAATTTGATCAACAAAGCAGTACTTTATTTATTTGAGTTTTAAGTCTCTCACCTTGTTTCTTTCCATACCACTTGGAGGATGTAAATTTTGCAGAAAAAAATATAATGTCCTTGTACTAGCTGCAGTCTTCTAATGTAGAAATGACTTGAGGGCCTTTATCATTCATCTTAGCTTACTAATTTTCTGAACATGAGTGAATGAAATTCACTCCCAGTGCCGAGCAATTTGATTCAGCCAAGATCTTGGCCAAACCCTGGCCTTTAACTAATTTTGTGGGCCTAATATCCAAATCAAATTCAAGTGGTTTAGCAATCCACTTGTTGCGTTTTCTGTCAATATCAGGCTGAATAAGAATTTCTTTTACAGTAGCTGATGGAACATAAGCAATAACTCTTGAATGCAACACATAAACTCTGAAATACTTAAGAGCTTTAGCCAGTGAATAAGCTTGCTTGTCCATAATGTCATACTTTAGTTCTGCATCTCTTAAGTCCCTACTGAAAAAGGAAATGGGTTGTTCTAAGCCTTCGACATTCTTCTGCAATAGGACTACTTCTACTGTATCAAAAGAGGAAAAAGAAAAAATAAGAAAGTCCTTGGAGTAGTCGGGGCTGACAAGAACCGGGGCTTCTATCAACGATTTCTTTATTTGATCAAAGGAATCATGGGCCTCAACAGTCTATTTGATTTCACTATCCTTCCTCAACATGGTTGTGATATACTTATGTTGAAAAATACTGA
>WSFP011482997.1:0-15879 GCA_009831015.1 Picea engelmannii | reverse complement strand
TGTTGGCTCATGAAAGATAGAGATGGGCTATGATTATATCTCTTGTAACAACCACACAATCACTCATTAACATTCTAGAAACTTAACTGAGCTAAAATAACTACCAGGCAGAGTATAAACACTCCATTGTAAGTGCATGTATGTGAGAGATGGAGGTCTTAATTTTACCTGTATATGCAAAGTGAAACATGATTAATTCTAGGAAAGAAACTTGAGTATGGTAGGATGCTCCATTATAGGTTCATGTACAGTGAGAGATAGAGATCCAAACCATTCTTAGATATGCAAAATGGAAACAACACTTTAGAATTTGTCTAGACAGAAAGTTAAAGAACTTAAAGTAAATAATTGTCCTCATACACTCACACAAATATGTCAAAACATTACTCAGAGATCTCATATACAAAAATCTCTCTTATTCAAAATTACCATACATCCAGAAGACCTTCTACCAAATGCATCACTGAAACATATTAGAGAAGGAATTAAATGTTGTAATGAAAACATGAAAATACTATGTTCACACACACACACAAGAAATCAGAATAATATTCACAACTAATTACAAAGAGACTTACCTTAGTTGGGTCAGTGGGCCCTTTCCATACCAACAAGGTAGATCTTAATATAACTTATAGTAGAGAAGGTGTAAACACAAACATATAATCTATAATAGAAATTATATCATTGCTTCACAAAAATGGAGATACAATTCACAGTTGTTCCAAAACAAAACTTACAGCATAACTGTGCTTTGCTTTATTTCTCTCTATATCCTATCATCTACGAGGATCTCTCTTTTAAAGAGAAGCAGTCGTTACAACCCAAGTCTAAAGATAACATCAAATTTTTGTATAATATTTACAATTGGATGATATAGTGATTATTAAGGAAATAGTTTCATCATCGTGACACGAAGTGCATGAGTGATGAAATGTATCATGTCCTCCAATGAACAGAGAATGTTCGAACCAAAAAAATGTCTTGAACTCATAAAGAAAAATATCGTTCCAAAAACCAAGCTTGGGAATTCGGAACAAGTATCAGACACACACAACTGCCTAATCTTGGTACCGAATGGGCGTAAAAAATGGTATTGGATGCACACATGAATATATGTCAGTACCAGATGAGCTTAACAATTGGTATCATATGCACATATGCATACAAGTTGGTACCGAATGAGCGTAACAAACGAGTACCAGATGACCTCAACAATGAGTACCAGACGACCTCAACAACAAGTACCGGAGGATCCCAACGACGAGTACCAGACAATCTCATCAACAAGAACTGTTAGCATGAAGTATGATTGAGCCATCCAAAGTAATTATAAATTTCTTTGAACATCAAATATTCATTCCTAATTATTAATAAATCACTAGAAATTATGATTAAACATCAGTTACATCATGGGTACACAAGAATTTCTTAAAGGCATGTCTGATGAGGAAACTAGGTAGAAGGTGCATCGGTATTAGGAAAAATTGGTTAGGATATGGGAAAGATAAGGCAATTGGAGGTGACAAAAAGGAGGCTCAAAATCCCCCCCATGCCTAAGTCGTTGCATGTCCTCATGCAAAATTGTTGAATCAATCTTCAAAATTTCAAAACTGGTGTTGATCCTCTACCTTCCTTGAACATTTGCTGCCTAGTTTTAAGATATCCATCCCTGAAGCCTTGTCCTTGAGCTCCCTCTTAATGAATCATGTATATTGTACTAGGCACAAAACTTTGTTCATCTTGGCAGGGACTTCATCATTCTCTTCATGTAGTAGGTGCAAAACTTTGTTCATCTTGGAAAAGTCTTCATCATTCTATTCATGTAGTCTTCAGTTACTCTCCTTTAACTTTGTGTTCTCTTTCTTGATATTCCTATCCAACACTTTATACTCCTCTATTTCTTGCTTCAACCCTGCATTTTGTTTTGTAATATTTTTAACATTCACTTCCAACTGGTGTTTGGTCAGAGAGATCACTGGTTCTTGAGATGCTTTCTTTTTTATCTCTTCCCTGGCTTCAACTTCTCTCCTTAAATCCTTTAGTGTTTTTGTCACTAATTCCTCTGCTTCACTAATAGTCAGTACATACATTTCATCTTTCTCTGGTGAAGTTGGAATGTCCACAGGATCTTCTACAAAAAAAGGGACATGAAGAATTGGCCCATGCTTAACCATACTTCGAGTGGTTCTTCATCTTGGACCTTGGACATCCTCAGGTGTGCTCACAGGAACATGAATTTCTTCTTTAAACAATCTTATCCTCTTCGTTTTAGGCTTAGAACTAGGTACTGGACTTTGCTTGTCCTGTTCCTTCTTCAATTTTCCTCTAGAGGGCTTAGGTGGAGAGATTGGCATTTGTTTTGTTTTTTTACTCCTTGTATTTCTATCAGAGGGCTTGGATGTAGGGGCTGGAACTTTTTCCTCTAGTGTACTCCTGGTCTTCTTAGTAGAGGGTTTGGATGTAGAGACTAGAACGTGTTCCTCTGGTGTGCTATTGGTCTTCTTGCTAGAGGGATTGGATGTAGGGACTGGAACTTGTTCCTCTGGTGTACTCTTAGTCTTCTTGCTAGAGGATTGTGCTAGATTACTACCTTCATTGTCTCTTCATTTCTTCTTGTGTTTGACTCTCAATTCAGAAGTCTTTTTTGCTTCTCCACCTTTTTCTTTAGGCATTTCAACAATCACTTCTGGAGTATTCTCTGCAATTTCCCAACCCTATTTCTAAAGTATTTCAAGAACTCCTTCTGGAATACTTTATGTAATTTCCCCAACCTTCTCATGAGATACTTCAACAATTACCTCAGGGGCAGTGTCTGCAAATTTCCCATCATCATTCCTAGACCTTTGTTTCTTCCTCCTTTTCGTACTGATTTGAGTTTTACTTTTCATGGGAAATTTTGGTTGAATGTTCTTGATATTGGATGATTGTGCCACCACAGGTGCATGATGTTCTTCTAAAAATGTTGTCTTCTCTTTATTCAATTTACTTACAGATTGCGGTGAGCTAGGGCCAACAAGATCCATTATTTTACTAATTTTTTGTCCTTTCTTTGCATTATCTCCCTTCTTTCTATCTGATCCTTTACTATGCTCCCCTATTAGACTCCCTTCTACATACTTATAAGTCTCATGAGAAAAGTTTTATTTTAGGAATTTCTTCCAACTAATGTCTCGTTTTCTTAATTCATGAACAACCAAGAGTTTCATCATCCCATGGTGATAAAGACTGGTTTTGGGTTTCTTGGATGTAGACTTAACACCCCTCACCATCTTGTTGAGACTCATTCACAAGAAATGAGGAAAGTCTATATATGGGACTCCCTCAAAATGCAGTAAAATCCTTAAATGATAAAGAAAGGTTACTGCATACCTCCCTTCACAAGTTAAAAATTTATGCAAGCAGATAAGAATTGTGCAATATTCCTCTTTTATCCAACCTCTGGAGATACCTTTCACCCATTCTGGGTCCAGGTGTCCGAGCTTCAAGAATTTTTGATAGATTCCTCTATCCACAATGATGCCGTTGAAATACTTCTCTCCCGTGGAAGGTAACCTGGTCGCCTTGGCTATGGTAGCTTCAGTAATTGTTAGCTTAAAATCCCCCAATTGGACACTCTCCCCATAATAACTATGGAAGAAGGCACGAGATACTCCATCATGATGTCCTCTAAATTTTTCCAAGGGAACCCATCCAGCCTTTTCAAATTTTTCTTTACAAACTTGATACTCCTCTATCTCTCTGTACATATGAAACACTGGTTCGTCCCTGTCAACCCTCATGTCGGCTTAATAAATGGGTTTTTAAAAAAAAAATAGGCAATGAAACTTAGGCAGGGATTTGGTACTAGGCGTAACAGTTATGAGAATAGGATGATGGAGGCAGAGTAATAGGATAGTAGGAGCGGATAGAGTGGTGTATAACAGAAAAAATGGTTAATTAATGCTCATCTAGATGGTGAAGCCATCCAGAAGAGCGCATATAATGAAATCGAGAGGACAACAATCAATTCTTTGAAATAATAGCGAGGTAAGGAAGAGGTCAGAAATCATGCCTTAAGATAGTGCTCACGGATAAGGTGACGATCATACCCACAAGTAGCGTCACATCCATTTCTTACCGGTTTCCGCAATGATTACAATGAATGTGGCCAAAACTCATCATTATGTAACTTTTGACGTCGTATGTTTAAACAACATGAGTTCATAGGAAGCGGTGTAATCATATTTTTGTCATCATACAGATGGGAATTTTTTATAAGATATGTTAGAATGGACAATCACCTTATGAAGAGAGTCTTGTACATTAGTATTTATTTCGAAACTAGGGGAATCATGAAGAACTTTGGAAAATAATGATATGGAGGTTTAGTGATTCCAAAATAACAAGGGAATATGAGGGTAACCATATGTAAAATGCAAAACTCATGTGATTTTTAATAAAAATGAATAAACATTGAGTCCATAACTCTATATTTCCTTGTAATGCATTCGAACCATTGAAGCTCCATCAAGAACAATGTTACCAAAATCCTCTTCGTTAATATCAGGGTACAAATTCAGTACCGGATCACCACAACACTATCGTTTAGTACCAGAATAGTATAGAATATTTTTTTCAGTACCGAACCAATGCAAAGAGTTTTGTCCGGTACTGGATGAACACAGAGGTGAATATTGTTGCAGTACTAGAACAACACAGAGACTTGTCCAGTATCGGATGAACACATATATTTTATTTTGGTTTCCAATGAAAATTTGATAAGGTACCTGGTGACGTATTTTGTAGACTGGAACTTTGTAGGATGCATTTTGTAGTGATTAATGGAATTTTTTGTTGCTTATGCAGAAGAACACATGAATTTATTCTGTTGCAGGACCATATAGGTAAAACAACAAACATCACACTGGTACAGAAACTCTGAAATTGCAGCAGGAGTAAAAAATGAGGTAAAAGAATTCAATGACTGGGCTCCAAGCTCTGTAACAAGAAGGAAACTTTAGCTAGACATCCCCCTTTAGAGGTGCATAGCCTCCTCTTTTTGGGACAAACAAACCACTATTTTCATTGCCACTCCCATTTTATTGAAAACAATATCCTAACTACTATTGTCCCATGGATTTTTCTCGAGCCTAGATCAGTTAATTCTCGTCAGTATTTTAAATTTTTAGGAGTCTAAAAATATTAAATAAAAATCCTTATAATGTCCTGTGGGTTTTTCTCGAGCCGAGGTTGGCTACTGCTCATTGGTGTTTTCAATTTTTAGGAGTCTGAAAAACTTAAAGAAAACTCCTTATACTGTCCTGTGGCTTTTTCTCGAGCCTAGGTTAGTCAGTTCTTGCTGGTGTTTTCAATTTTTAGGAGTCTGAAAATATTAAATAAAACTACTTTTGGATCCTTTCACATGAGTAATCTACCAGGGTTGGGTAAAGGAATAAAATCACCTTTGGAAAATGTCCTCTTTATTGCTTATCTACATGAGAACATAATCAACTTATGCCTTTGTTAGTAACGCCACAAAAAATCACTATCTAACAAACACCTATATATACATGTATGTAAAAAACTAAACCAAATCAAACAATGAAAACTTATAGTGGTGGTTCAGCAGGAGGAGAACCCCTCTTACTTACCAATTGCATTTTTGAATTCTGAAGAACTTGTTTGGTAAAATTCTCTTTAGACAAAGGCTTATGATAGACTTTCAATCGATGCCCATTCACAACAAAGGAGATATGATATTCATCAATAGTCTTTGTCTTCACTAAACCATTGTCATAAACTGTGTCTACTTCATAAGGTCCCAACCATTGAGTGGAAAATTTACCTTTAAAATTATTGAACTTACTGTCATATAGAAGGGCCCAATCACCAGACCAAAAATATTTGTTCTTAATATACTTGTCATGCCATTTGGTCCTTTGTTCTTGAATAAGTGTAGTCCTCTGCAAAGCATCTTGTCTGATTTCATCATGTTCATTTAGCTGCAATATCCTCTGTTTTTGGGCTTCATCCAAATCCATTCCCAATTGCATAGTAGTCCTGAAAGTTTTTACTTGAAATTCTATGGGAAGAAACACCTTCTTCCCATACACTAATTCATAAGGTGTATGGAATGTGGTGTTTCTCCAAGTTGTTATGTAGGACCATTAGGATTTAGGAAATTGATCCAGCCAATATTTATGGTGTAAATGAGCTTTCTTAGTAAGTATAGCCTATATCACTTTATTGGTTGATTCTACTTGTCCATTTTCTTGGGGGTGATAAGGTGAGGATTTCTTATGTTTAATTTGATATTATTCTATAATAGCTTTGACCAGATTGGAGGTAAATTTGGTTCCTTGTTCTTTCACTATTTCCCGAGGCACACCAAAATGAGTAAAGATGTCTTCGAATAGAAAACCAACAATTGATTTTTCATTTGCAGAGTATAAAGCTTTAGCCTCTACCCATTTAGTCACATAATCTGTACAAACCAGTATATACCTTCTTCTTCTAGACATGGGGTTGATAGGGCCTACAAATTCCAAAGACCATTTCTCAAATTGTTCAATTACTACCTAATATTGGAGAGGCATCTCAACACTTGTAGTTGGTTTTCCCATCCTCTGACAATAATCACAACTGGCCACATATTTCTTTGCATCCCTGAAATGGTTGGACAATAGTAGTATGTCTACAATATTTTGTATGCTTTCCTCTTATCAGCAAAATGGCCTCCACATGGGCCATCATGGTAGGATTTGAAGATATCATACATCTCATCTTCCTGTACACATATTCTAATCACCAAATCAGGTCTTGTACGGTACAGACAGTCATCATGCCACATATAATTTGCGTTGAGATGAATAATCCTTTTTTTTTCTCGGAGGGACAAATTCTAAGGTAATTTCCATGTTACAAAACAATTTTCCACATCTTCATACCAAGGAATGTAAGTATAAATAGAAAACAGATTTTCATCTGGAAAATTTTCATACACAGGGGCATTATCACCTATATGAATGAGTCTAGATAGGAAATCAACAACAAGGTTATCTTTGCAAGGTCTGTCAATGATTGTAATATTGAATTCTTGTAATTGTATCATCCATCTAGTAACTCTATCATTTGTCATAGGTTTATTCATTAAAAACCTAATAGTTGAATGGTCTATGTGTATAAAAACCTCATACCCTGTTATGTAGTGTTTGAATTTATTAATGGCATGAAACAATGATAATAATTCCTTTTCCGTGAAAGTGTAATTCACTTCAGTAGGGGAAAGATTTTTGTTGACAAAGTAGATAACATAGGGAACTTGGTTTTCTCTTTGCCCTTGCATGAATCCCAAAGAGGTATCTGAGGCATCTATGCAGATATGAAAGGGAAGAGACCAATTCAGTCCTCTTAACACAGGGGCACTGGAAATCTTTTTCTTGAAAATTTCAAAAGAAATATGACATTGCTCATCCCAATGGAATTCATCCTCCTTTGCTAATAATTTGAACTATGGGGCAGCTAAATTTGTAAAATTTTGAATAAATCTCCTGTAATATCCAGCATGCCCCAAGAAGCTTCTAACTTCTTTTTGTGAACTAGGGATTTTGATTTGAGAAATAATGTCAATTTTAGCAGGATCGACCCGTATGCCATTATTGGAAATATGATGACCCAAGACAATCCCCTAAGTCAGCATCATTCTAGATTTTTCATGGTTGAGGGAGAGATTAGTCTCTTTACACCTGATCAATAGTTTCTCCAAATTGTCCAATTCTTGTTGAAAATCATCCCCATATACTGTGAATTCATCCATATAGACTTCTATACAATCATGGGTTAAAATAGAAAAAATGGCTAGGACAACACTTTGAAAGGTGGCAGGGGAATTACACAACCCAAAGGGAAGAACCCTATAAGCATAAGTACCCCATGGACAAGTGAATGTGGTTTTATCATGATCTTCAAGGGCAATTTGGATCTGATTATACCCACTAAACCCATCTAGGAAAGACAAGTACCTCTTCCCAAACAAGGTGTCCAAGACATAGTCTATAAAAGGTAAGGGAAACTAGTCTCTATAGGTAGCCTTGTTCAACTCCTTGAAGTCCACACAAATTCTCCACTTTCCATTTTTCTTAGGGACTATGACTAATGGAGACACCCATTTTTTGTCTGAAATAGGGTAAATGAAATTGACATGTAGGAGTTTTTGGAGCTCTTCTTTCACTATGAATTTATACACAGGGATTTCCTGGGACTGATTTCAACAGTTCAGACATTTTACTTCTCTTCTTCACTTATTTCCAATATAGTAAATAATGTAGAAGTGGAGGGATTCCAAACTTCCTAAAACTTAGGGCTGAAAATATGTGTGAATTCTTGGAAAGATTGAGGATACTCAATGCATTCTACATTGGTTAAAAATAGGATTAAAATATGTTCTTCAGTTTGTTCTTGAACTCCCTTTTCTTTCTCAAGTGTTAACAGGAGCTAAGCACAATTTTCCTCCCCATAGGTATTCTCCAACCATACTATAACTTCAGTGGTTAGTTGGGCAAGAGGAAAGAGAACAATTTTTTGACTGTGGGTTCCATTAGAAATTGGCATCTCCCTAGACCAACAACTAATAAATGCATCAACAATGGCCAACTAAGGTCGACCAAGCACAACTAGATGCCCAAGTTTTGAGTATTTTGAATGAATTACCAAGAAGTCCATGGGATACTCCCAGGAGGCTAAGGTACCTATTACATCATCTAGGCTTCATGCTGGGATGATGACTGATTTGTCTGCCAATTCCAGCAAGGTCTGTGTTGGCCTTAAATGATTTAGTTGTAGTGTACGCATAGTGTCAACATTCATAACATTTATTTTTGTTACTAGATCAATAAGGATGTTTGAAAAAGAAATACCATTAATTTCTACAGTCACCACTAGATTTCCTGGATCATTATATTTGGATGGAATTTCTGATATAAATTCCAATAGTTGTCCAACCACTTTTATGATAGGAGGTTCCTTCCTCTTCCTTCTAGGCTTTTTGATGCAAAGATCCCTTATAATTTTAGCATAGATAGGAATATATTTAATGGCTTGAAGTAGGGGAATATTTACACATACATTCCTTAGTTCAACTTCTAATTCATGTCCTAGAGGTACCTCAGGTTTCTTCACAAGTAGTCTGTATGGATAGGGTGGACGATTAGCTTCCTGAGGTATTTCGGATGGTTGAGGAGTGTGAGGGGGAATTTCCTCTTGTACAAGGACGTCTTATTAGTCCCTGCAATAGGCATAGAGGGACTATAGCGATCGATAATTCGTTGACCTCGTATTAGTTTGTCCTTTGACCACAAATATTTCCATATTATCTATTGTTGGAACCAGGGAACTAAAAACATCGATTTTTATATAATAAAAATACCATATATGTCATGATCTGATTGGATAACGGATTGGAGGTCTTATTGCTGGCTTCGCTATTCCCAATGTTATATATGTTGGGATGCCCAAAGTATTTTATTGTATATGGTATTTTTGAATCATATATTTTCTTATGAATTTCTCAAAGGTGGATTAATGCTAGCATTAGTTTGAATGTTTGTCTTAGCATTTCCTGCTAGCTAAATTTATCCTAATGAAAGTTTTTCCTTCAAATACATTCTCTAGAATATTACTATGTGTGATTTTTTCTTTATTCTTGCATGCTTCGAGAGAACAGGCCTGCCACGCTGCATTCTTTCTTAAATGTTTGAACAGGGCTATGCCCTTCGATGGTTCTAACAGTCTTAAGTGTTTACCTAACAGGTTTGGTAGCCTTAAATTTTTATTGTACAAATGTGTTGCAATACAGTTTTGTTCCATTTTTTTGATGGTATTGTTTGCAATGAAATTGTGCGGAATCGTTCTCCACCGGCATCACTGGTTCAATGGTTGATGCTTGTTCATTGGTTCTTTCCATGATTCTTGTTCTTGTTTGATTCAACTTTGCAAATTTGAGGTCTTGCAGTTGTAGTTAGACCTCTTCCTAGTTGTCTACTGGTTTGTTGTTCTTCAACTTTGCAAGTTGTTGGACCATAGCTGCCATGACCATAGCTATTTCAAAAATTGCAATGTAGACAGGTTTTCAAAAACGAGTTTGGAGCTATCAGAAGAGGGAACCATCCATCGAGGTGTAGAGGTAGGTTTGTTTCCTTTGTCCTGTCCTTTCTATTTTGTAGAAAAAAAAAATCCTCTGAGAAGCTTGTAGTATGCACACCATGAATAGATTCAAATCGATCTTTCTTCTCAGTAAATTTATGGTGTTATTTATTTGCGTTGTTTCTTTTGTTTGGTTGATTTTCTAGTGTGGGTTTGTTTTCTTGTCATCTACTATGGGGACTAGGGGGGATTGAAGTTGACAAGAAGAAGATTGAAGGATACATATAGGGATTGGTACACAGTTCCATGCTTGTAGTTTTCCTGTTTTACTTTTCTTTTTTCTTTTTTATTCTTTTTTTCCCCTTTTCTCTATTTTCATGCAAACTAAAAGTAGCTAAGAAACAACTTCAAAATAATAGTTCAAAAGATGAAACAAGTAATAGATGTTGATTCATATGAAATAGATACACACTCCATTATACATGACAACATTGACGAGGTGTTTCATAGAAATGGCCTTTTTAGATTGGATTCATTCTTGTATACTGTAGGGGATTGCCTTTTCGATGCATTTCAGGTTCTACAACATTTCCATTATTCCTCGACCGACCTGTGCAATGGATTCATACATTATTTATTGGGATGTTTAAAAAATGGCGACGCTGAGGCATTTGAGTCATATGAATATGAACTGGAATCTAGTTTTCTTCGGCAGTTGCATGGAATACATGATGTCGCTACGTATTTTTCAAAGATGCAGTTGTCTGCATCTCCAATTATGCATGCACATGAGAGGGGAATTTGGGGAGATACATTTTGTATATGGTGGTTGTCTAACTGGATCAATATATCAATTGGAATATGGTCATTGACAAGAAAAACAAGATATATACTATTCAAAAAAACTGCATCTAACAATCCATATTGCATCTTGTTCCATGATGCCAATGCTATCAGTGGCCATTATGAACCACTACTGTACAAACAATTGTCCATATGAAATCTTGAAGGAGCTCATATTTACTTTTCCCTCATTTACAAAGACCTTGAATCGCAGTGGAATGGATTTTGCATCGCATAGATTGCCATGGTTTACAGCTAGCAACAAATGTTGTGTCTAGATGTGGAGATAGTTTGTTCAATGCAATTTGTTGTTTGGTAGCAGCAAAGTTCGATGTGCAGTTGCTGCATCTTTACACTGTACAGTCCTTTTGCAATGCAATTATAGGCGGTAGTCAATAGGTTTTTATCTTCTTGCATCAACACCTTTCGCCATATCTCCTAGAAAATATGCCAGCAATTGCAAGTTGGCAAGAATACCTTGTAAACATGGCACTGCCATATGAAAAAGGAAATGTGGAGGGTTGTAAATTCTATTTGCAATGGCTATATATCATATTCAAAGTACAGTCTCATATCCCACAATGGTCATGCAACTATCACATTTTGTGGGCTAGAAGCAACACTATGCACTACTACCAATGAAAACCAACAAACACTTTCTACCCATACTTCCCTATGAAAGAAAGATGCAAGATAGACCTACACGAAACAAATCAAACACACTCCTTCCATTGTATGTGCAATTTATGAAAAATTGAATTTCACAAAAAACAGTAAGTCTTTCACGCCTGGTTTGGAAGCAGAGTACCTCCACTTGACAGCGCATGATAAAACATTTTCTAGTGGAAAAAAATGTCTTCCATGCAAACGGTCACTTGAAAATGGAAAACTGCCACAATTTGCAACCCCTGACCAAATAAGATGTAATACACCACTACTAGAAGTAAGTGCACTTACGGAACTTGAAGAGAGACTTGTGTCTCTGTGAATTGCATTTTCACAAATCAGGCCCTGGGGCTATAAACGACCCCAGATGGGATTAACAGGATCAATTATTAATGTGCCTGTTCAGCTAGATGTTGTGCAAAAAGCCTTGTCACAATTCATTAGCGATACAATGACAATTGATGTGGTTCTCAAAAGACGCTTGCGATACAAAAATGTGTATCAGACAAGCAAAGTGCATGTGCATGTTGTTATGAAAGCATTAAAGGAATTATGTTCCAGGTCCCTGTACAAAGCACGGAAAATTTGTATAAATGAGAACTGGAACAGTGTTCTTGGAGAAGAGGGTGCCAACTCTGCAGAGACTCTCTAAAATTCTAGTGAATTTGATACAAGTGATGAATCGGAGAATGAAACACCTTCTGAGACATTGGTGCATGGATTCACTGATTCACAGTGCATTCATGACTTGCAAGACAAGATTGTCGAAATTGCACCTACTGAGGGGAAACATCCACTTGGAATATTCAAGGAAAAATTCGCTGAGGAAATGAACTTCCCAACACTCTTCTATGGAGATCCACATGCCATTGACATTACAAAACAATTTATTTATCATAAAATAGTCTGATGGGAGTTGCTACATTCAAGCGGTGACTTTTCCTATCACATAACAAAAAAAAAATTCAAAGCAATGTGCATAATAATAGAGAAAGTTTTGTCTTACATGTGGGTACGAATAAGAAAAGGCCATTTACAAGGAAGAAATTTGTTGGCCAAGGATGTCAAGTACAAAGTAAACCTAGAAAAAATTCTGAAATCTGATATTGGATACATAGATTTCAAAAAAATTCACACCTCTCTTGACTATTTGCAAAAAAACAAGAAAATTGTTTTTGCAATGATCTAACAATTGGGCCCGCCAACATTTTTTATCACATTTAAAAGTGCAGAGAATTTATGGGATCCAATTGTGGCTGTCGTATCTGACCTACATAGGAACAAGAAACATAAAAAACAAACCGATACACTGGAAAATAAAGACATTGACTACCTCATAAGAAAAGACCCAGTGACATGTAATCTCTAATATAGACATAGAATAAATGCTTTGAGACAATTGATATGTCATGATGAAACATTTTTCGGAAAAATATCTGACTACTTTTTTTTGACTGAATTCCAGAATAGGGGGAATGAACATGACCATGCACTATTGTGGATAGAGGGTGCACCAGTCTATGGAGATGACACCAATTCACAGATCGAGAAATTTGTGGACAAATACATAACATGCAACACAGATCATTTGGATCCAGAACTTGCCAAAGATCATAAACATTATCAAACAAGAAGTTGTAGAAAATGAAAAAACTCGCATTGCAGATACAACTTTCCCGTGCCGCCAATGAGTGCTACAAGAATCATAGAGCCACTTAGTTTAGATGACAATGTTGTTGTTGAAAAATCTAAATCCTTGTTCTCATTTATAGAACAAGGAGAGTTTGACAAGCTGATGAGCTTCGATGACTTCTTGACAGAGCTAAATCTATCAGAAGATGAGTACATCCAAGCCATACAATGTATGCTTAAACAACCAACCATTTTCCTTAAATGAAAACTTTCCCATATTTGGAATAACAGTTTCTCCAAGGACATTCCAGTTATGTGGAAATAAAATATAGATGTACAGTATGTGCTCAATGCATATGCTGCAACATCATACTATACCTCGTATATGACAAAGGTTGACAAATCTATGACAAGTGCATTCAGAAGAATATGCAAAGAACATGAAATAAGTCATATTGATGCCATACAAATGATACACAGACTTGGAAATACATTGCTTAATATTCAACAAATGTCTGCTCAAGAAGAAATTCGCATTGCACTTTCCCTACCCCTCACTTGTAGTTCAAGAAAATGTGTCTTCATAAACACATCTCCACTAGAGAAACACACATTTTTGCTTAAACCACTGTTTTTTATAGAACAAGAGCCTGACATTTCATAATACGTGCTATGTCGCTCTATTATTGATTATTACCTCCAACATCCATCTCCTATTAGGCATATCTGCTTAGCAGAATTCGTATTGCATTACAAAAAAAATGGTGCGCCCATATCAAAAAGAAAAAAACCCTCTATGATACGGTTTGTCAAATACAATAAACATTCTGACTATGAAAACTATTGTAGAGAAAAATTGTTGCTATACGTTCTGTTCGATGAAAACGAAGAGACATTAAAACATAGCTTCTCTACATGGGAGGCTGCGTATGTTGCCTCTGAGACTATAGTGAAAATCAATGAAGCTAGATTTACTTACAATGTTAATCCAACATGGGGTGATCTAGAAATTGTAGTTAATGAGATAGAAAACCCTGACAATCTTGATGAAACATTCACAAACTGAAAAACAACCATAACTCCTTGCGAGTCTTATGACTTACAAGCAGATTTTCCTCGTCCTCGAGCATGTGGAAGTGAAAAGCCTATCAATATTGGTTTTCAAGTCACAAAACATCCTTTACTAATTGAAAATAATGAATAACGCAAAATAAGACGTTTGTTGAATCAAGAACAACAAACAATTCTAAAGTAAATTACGCTTAAAAAATGCTTGAAAATGGACACTGTTGTGCACTTGTTCCTTACATGTGGAGCAGGAACATGAAATACATTCACAACGAAAGCACTGTTACAAATGCTTATATGAATATATGATTCAAAAAATTCCTCCGATCCTATGAAACCAAAGGGCCTAATAGTTTCATACATAGGAAAAGATGCATACAATGCAGGTGGAACAATAGTTCACTCTACATTTTTAATGCCTTTTAACAAGTCACAATTTCTTCCACCTAGCAAGGAAATGTTGGATACGTTTTCTAAGATTTATGATGAACTCCAACTTGTCTTTATAGATGAAGCATACTTGATTGGAAGTCTCTTCTTGTATTCCATTGACAGTCGACTAAAAATCATAAAACATGTGCACACGAAATACTTTGAAAGCATTGACATGATATTCTGTGGGGATCTTTACCAGGCACAACCGATCCAAGATTCTTTGATATTTTAACAACCTACGGTTAACATGCAAACAGTGACACATGCCTTTTGGAGAGACAATATTAAATGCTTTGAATTTCATACTACAATGCGCCAGACAAATGAAACATTCATTTCAATTCTGAATAGAATGCGGACAAACAACCAAACATATGATGACTTAACATATATCAATTTGAGGTGCTTGTGACCTGCACCAACAAATCCAACGTTCCCTCACCTATTCTACATAAATAAGGATGTTTCAATGCATAACAAGCACATCCTATCGCTCATCCTTGACGATGATATCATCATCAATTCAATTGACTTAGAAGAAGACAACCATGGAAATGTGCCACGTCATGAACATACATCCACTTTACTTTTGCAGCTTGTCCTGAAATTAGAAATGTTGGTTGAAATATATGCCTGAAACTATGATTCACAATATGGCTTGGTTAATGGTGCAGATGGAATACTCAAAGGCTATACGAAAACAAAAAAACTTGATGTCCTTTGGATTAAGTTCCATGAACCGCATATAGGCAAGCAACAAGCAAGCAAGTTGGATTATATATATAATTCAAACACTGTACGTGATTGGATACCTATTTTGTGAATATCAAAGCTAGTATCAACATCAACAAAGACAGGTTGACTGAAGATTCAAAAATAATTTGCTATTAAAATTGCATGTGCACGTACAGTCCACAGATCGCAAGGACTAACACTTGATAATGTTGCATTTCATCCTGCTGGAATTCAGATACATGGACTTGTATACACAACACTATCTCGTGTCAGAAGCATAGACTCCTTGTATTTACTAAGTCCTCTTACAAAAGATAACTTCAAAGTCAAACAAAATTTTTATATTGAAATGGAACGACTCAGGACCACCGCAAAATG
>ML881198.1:29399-45278 GCA_009831015.1 Picea engelmannii | reverse complement strand
TCAAACAGTGGGGGACATGGGCAGAAGTGTACCCAGGATCTATGCAGCCCTGGACAACAAGAAAGCAGAGTATCAGTCACATATGATTTAAGTGGAAGGTATGATCCACAACCGATCCATTACTATTTTAATTAATTCAGGAGCTAGTCATGGTTATATAGATCCTAAGATGGTGGAAAGTTTGCATTTTCCAAGAAACAAACATGGAAAATATTGGTTGGTGCAGTTGGCTACCAGATCCAAAAGAAAAGTTAATGATATGGTTAAGTCATATCTTATGGACATGAATGGACTGAGAACAAGGGAAGATTTGAACATCTTACCTTTAGGTTTCTATGGATGTCTAATTGAGATGGATTGGTTGGACCAACATCATTCTGTCCTAGACTATCGTAACAACGCATTCACTTTCTTGGATGATGAAGGGAACCTAAGTAAAGTGCAAGGAATGCCTAGGGTAGTGACTATCAGAGAAATTCTAGAAATGCAACAGAAAAAGTGTTACAGGAAGGGTTGTCAAATATTTGCAGCCCATATGCAGGAAGCATCTAAGGATAAGGAGCCAAGACTGGAGGATCATGCAGTCCTGGAAGATTTTGAAGATGTATTCAAGGAGGTACCAGGACTACCACCAAAGAGAGATATTGATTTCTCTATTAATCTGATGCCTGGAGCAGCTCCAGTATCAAAAACTCAGTACAAAATGAGTACACCAGAACTGAAGGAGTTGCAAATTCAGCTTGAAGAACTTATGAATAAGGGGTATATACGCCCAAGTGTGTCACCTTGGGGTGCCCCAATCTTGTTTATGAAGAAGCAATATGGGAAATTGAGATAGTGCATCGATTTCAGATAGTTGAATAAAGTGACTATAAAGAACAAGTATCCTTTTCCAAGGATCGATGATCTCTTCGATCAGTTGAAGGATGCAAGGATATTTTCAAAGATTGATCTCAGGTCAGGATACCATCAGGTAGGTATTAAAGAGGAAGATATCATCAAGTCCGCCTTCAGGACAAGGTATGGTCATTATGAGTTCATATTGGTGCCATTTGGGTTATCAAATGCACTAGTTGTTTTCATGTGCCTAATGAATAGTGTTTTCTGAGAATATTTGGACAAGTTTGTCATTGTCTTTTTGGATGACATCCTTGTATATTCCAAGTTGGAAGAAGAGCATGAGAATCATTTGAGGATGGTGTTTCAAGTGCTAAGAGACCATCAGACGTACTCCAAATTGAACAAGTGCTCATTTTATCAAAACATAATTCACTATTTGGGGCATATCATATCTGAAGATGGGATAGTAGTGGATCCTAAGAAGATAGAAGCCATTAGAGGGTGGAAAACACCTAATAATGTGACAGAAGTAAGCTCCTTCATGGGTCTAGTTGGCTACTATAGAAGGTTCATTGCATGGTTTTCGAGAATAACTCATCCCATCACTTCCTTGAAAAGGAAGGGGAAGAAGTTTCAATGGACATAAGACTTTGAAAAGAGTTTCCAACAATTGAATCAGTTGCTAACCAGTGCTCCAATTCTACAGATTGCCAATCCGAGTGAAGATTTCATGGTTTGCATATATGCGTGCAAAGAAGGACTTGGAGGAATCCTTAGTCAGAACGGATTTGCAATATGTTTCGAGTCCAGAAAATTGAAAGAGCGTGAAAGGCTCTATTCCACTCATGATTTGGAGTTGGAATCCATAGTGTACGCTTTCAAGAATTGGAGGCACTACCTCATGGGAAAGAGGTTTGAGTTGAGGACAGACCATAATGGTCTGAAGTATTTGTTTGATCATCCTACTTTGAATGCTAGCAAAAGCGGATGGTTAGAATTCCTCTCTGAATATGACTTTGATGTAAACCATATCAAGGGGGAAGAGAACAAAGTGGTTGATGCAATCAGCAGAAGAGTGCATGAGTTGCATGCTACAACCATTATCATCCACCAATCATATTTGAAAGACATAATTATGGAGGCTGCAAAATCATATTTGCAGTACATGGAATTCGTAACAAAATTACAACAAGGTAAAATGCAGCAGAAAGTTGAGGATTATGAATTGGGAATTAATGGAATTCTCTTGTACATAAACAAAGTTTATGTACCCAATTCTCCTTAATTGAGGAGTGTGATTTTAAAATAAATCCACAATGTACCTTATGCAGGACACCCGGGATATCAGAAAACAATTTCAGCAGTCAAGAGCCAATATTATTGGCCAGGCATGAAGAGGTAGATTGTTGAACACATAGCTAAATGATTGGAGTGTCAAAAGGTAAAGGTTGAGCATAGACACACAACTAGTTTTTTACAACCACTACCCATTCCTGAGTGGAAATGGGAAGCGGTGACAATGGATTTCATCACAGGATTGCCCAGAACAATCAAGCAGCATAATGCAATCATGGTGGTGGTGGAAAAGCTTACTAAAGCTACCCATTTTATTCCATTGAAGACTACTCACAAGGAAACCAATTTTGTTGATATTTATACGAGGGAAGTAGCACATTTGCATGGCATACCCAAGACAATCGTGTATGAAAGAGACCCAAAGTTTACCTCAAATTTTTGGAAGGGGTTATTCAAAGGGTTCAGAACAAATCTGAACTTTAGCACAACCTATCATATTGAGTCTGATGGGAAAATAGAAAGGGTGAACCAAGTGATAGAGGATATGCTAAGGATGTATGTGATGGACAAACCATATAAATGGGAAGATTACCTACACTTGGTAGAATTTTCCTACAACAATGGGTATCAAGCATCACTGAAGATGAGTCTGTTTGAAGCACATTATGGCAAAAAGTGCAACACACCAGTAAGTTGGGACAACCCAGTTGATAGGGCAGTGGTTGGGCTAGAGTTGCTCAAGGAAATGGAAGAGAAAATGTTGAAGATTAAATAGAATTTGAAGGTTTCCCAAGACAGGAAGAAAAATCTATGTTGATAAGAACATAACTCACAAGGAATTTAAAGTAGGGGATCATGTATTCTTGAAAGTGAAGGGCAACAAAAGTTCCCTAAAGCTAGGAAACTGTTCCAAGTTGGCATCCATATATTGTGGGTCATTTGAAATCCTAGAGAGGATTGGTCCAGTAGCTTATATGTTTGCATTTCTTGCATCTATGCCTATACATAATGTATTTCATATGTCATTGCTTAAGAAATATATACATGATGCTAATCATGTTATTGATTGGAATGTGATTTAGGTGGAGCAATAAAGTGTTTTTTGGGTGCATCCAGTGCGCATACTGGAGCATCAAAGAAAGCAACAGGGCTTGTAAGTCCAGTGGACTTGGTACAGTCCTGAGGACGCAACATGGGAGCATGACGATGCTATGCGAGCAAAGTACCCACATCTTTTTGAATATTTTGGAAATCTTGTTGTGGTTGTGTGAATAAGTTGCACTGAGGAAAGTGAAAAAACAAGGGGAGGGGATTGTAACACCCCAACTCAATCCCATGTTGAATTGTAATTATGTTTTTGGATGGTGAGCTAAGTGTTATAAGCTGGAAGACTTATATGTTTATTAGGCCGGAGACCCTAGATGCTTAAGTCCAATGACACTATTTTTGTATATGTAAACACTCATATCACTAATAAAATTACATCGATGCATGTAGAACGACCACAAAGAAAGAGTTATGGGGGACTAAGCTCCACTAGGTAGGTTAAGGGAAGCGACTAAGCTTATGGGAATAGGGGATAATCTAGAGGGCTTACCTCTAAAGGAATAATATTATATTATTATTTCTTAAAGGATAAGGTTGACATAATCTGTGTTGTCCTAAGTTCATGGGGAAAGGGAACGAGTGTTAAGTGGAGCTCATGCAGCTTCAAGAAGACATGTTTCAACCTGGGCGCATGTAGTTTATAGCTGGGAAAGCCAGCTAGTTGGGGCTTCTCTCACCATTATCACGACCGTCTCCATTCTCATAAGTCTTCCATCTTACCCGATTCACCCACTGATTCATGCATTGAGTCATTGCCTTCATCGTCAACCTTTGCATCATTCACGCACTCTGGAACTAGCAGGCACTTAAGCTATCCCATACTTTTCCTATGAATCACAACACACATGTACCTTCCCCGAGTTGTATCGTGCCTTAATGGTTTGTTGTTGTTGCCCATGCAGTTCCTTGACTGAGCGTGGATTGCTGCCATCATCTACTCTATACCGAGATTTGTTGTTTCCATCGCCCTCACTTGAATTGACTTAGGATATAGACTCAAGAAGCAAGTTTTCAGGCCTATGGGTATGAAGAGGCAGGTTGTTAGGATTGTGGACTGAAGAAGCAGGTTGTCAGTCCTGTAAGAAAATATCTCAATGTGAGAGAGGTTGTTGGGAAAGTGATTTTCCCAGAGGGATCCCAATGACAACAATATTGCTCGGAGAATTCCTTTTCGGCCTGTTGTTGAAGCCCTGAAAGGGAAGTGGGGTAGCCAAAGGACTGTTGAGCAGAGAAGGGGAACACTTCCTGGGGTGGGACAAGAATGTGGGGAATGAGAGGTTGTAGGCTATTAGTGTGAGCTGGATCCTGGGAGAAAATCCTTCCTGTTGATCTATGTGACATTCTTGTTGTCCTTGTCAAGCCTAAGAATCCCTTACCTGGGTGAGTTTAATCCCAACTCGGGGGTGACCCACTGCTGAGTGTGATGAGAAGGGTGATCTAAGGCTGGGAGGTTCTTGAAAGTTCTGCACGTAGTTGGTGTTCATCTATTAAAAGATAAGTACCAAATATATGTTCTATGTATGATGTGTATCTTGAAATCAAGCTATAATGTTGTTAGAATTGTCTGTGTATAATGGTTGTATGTTTTAATGTTATTTCTGCATGAATAGTGGCATGAACAGAATGCTATAGTTGTTTAATTTCATTATATATATATATATATATATATATATATATATATATATACACACATGGTAACATAACATGAAATTCATTCGGTGGCATGGCCTAGCTTGTCGTTTTAAGGCTGGGAATGTCACGAATTGGTATCAGAGATTTATTTGGGTAGAGTTGTCCAACCTGTTGGTGGTTGGGGACGTTATAAAATGGTATCAGAGCAAGGAGAGATGTCCAGGAAGTGACATTTCCCAGCCTATTGGTGGTTGGGTGCGTTACACCTAGGAACCATGCCCTATCAGGATACCATCCATCGACCCATCAGGCTTCGCTAGCTATGCATGCTTCCTATATTACCCCTTGATAGTTGATGTTGTGGGCATCGACCCATCGAGTCTCGAGATATCGGAGCTCTCCCAAAGGAAAATGGACATGACGATACCCGAGGGTCCCAATACTTCGATACCCCATGCACTGGTATGCCTCTTGATCTTTGTCTGCCATATTTACGGTCTAGATTTCATTAGCACTTGAATTCTACAATCGAGACTGAAGGACATTGTGCAAAGGTCTAAGCCCAACAGGGCCCACACTCAATTCATCGGCAAACCCTATATTGACACGTGTCACACCTAGACATGTAAACTGTTAAGTGTACACTTCTCATCATCATTACATCATTTGCATGTCAAAACTTAGTTCATATAAAGGGAGTGGAACCTTTCTTGAGAAACTAGACCCACTGCTCCACTGGCATATGGGGTTTTTCCCAAAGGTTACAAAATTGATATTCGTTTGAGGGTATGATACTTCAGTACCTCAAGGTGTAAATCCCCTCATGATATTTTATGAGATTTCAACGACTGGTATCTCCCATCACCCTAATCCAACGGTCAGGTTTTAAAGGCTTCGATCAAGGTTTTGTTTTCAATTGAGGGCCCACACTCAACTTTCCCATGAATCAACCATTGAAAAGTGTCATCCTCGTGAAATTGTGGCTACCCTACTGGCATCACACATAATGATGACATCATCCCTCCGAATCACTGGGGCACTGAATCAATGGCCCTGTATATGTTTACGTTGGATTTGCATAAGCCTCTCATTCTCTCGATCTTCGGTTGAGATCATTCGTCAACAAGATCCAATGGTTGTGGATAAAAGGGTGCTAATCCAAAGATGATATGTTCGAATAGGCCTATACATGACTCTCCCATGAACTTGAGGATGAAAAGTGTCATTCCCTATGACACCTTGGTTGTCACCCTGGTGGTACACGTCATAACGACATCATGTTCTCTCTCCTTGTGTATATGTAATAAAGCATGGAAACTAGGGATGGAACCCTATCTGTATTGGCACATTGGGGATTTTACGTGGTGTATCACAAAGGATCTCTCGATACTTTGGGGATCTGATATCCTATGTTTACAACTACCTTTCCCCAGCTCCCATTCCTCTGATATGATCTACAATTTTCCTTTAACCCTCCCATTGATCCAATGGCTATTGAGCCTCCTTAGTTTAACAAGAGACTACACAAACTTTAGTTTATATCTAGGACCTAATAGTTCCATATCCTTACGCTGCATTATTTTGCTAGATTTCCCTCATACCCTTATGCCTCTCACGAGAACTTTGAATCCTACATACCTTGTGTTTTCTTAATAGAGAATATATAGGGTTTAAGGACCTTCTCTGGCCTTTCACATAGAGGTCTAATATTTAATACATTATTCCTTGGCTTACAAAAATGGTTCCATTTCCATAGGAAGCCCATCACAACACGTGTAATTACTATGCATAGGAAAACATATACATGTATCCACTTCCTTTATCTCAGAATGATATAAGGTATTCATATACATGTGTGTAAGACCTATACTATTCTTGCATATCTACAATCTTTCACATACAAGGATTTCTAATGAAACAAGTATCAATACCACCAACCAAACATACACACTCATTACAAAAATACAAGAAACCAACCAGATATCTCAATTCAATTATGTAGAGTGTAGGAATACTTATCTGTTTACATGTTGTGGCTAGCTAGTTGCCTAAGGGTGAATTCCTTTCCACCCTACCATAGGCTCAGATCCACTAAATATCTACAGTCTACCCACCCTTGTGCAAAGCCATGATACCACCAGAGGAATTCCTCTCAAGTTCTCAAGTTTACCCTCTTCAAGGTCCTTACCCATTTCTCAACATTTTTCTCGATCTAGGTGGATATCGGTGGCCAACCATATATTCCAACTGGCTCAAAACAATTTTCTGGAAACTTACTATTTTTAGCAGTTTTTCAGTTCCTAAACTTCTGAGGCCATTTTGAGGATTTGATTGATCCCCAAAATGAATCTCCTTGACGATGTTTTTCCAACTAGCTATTGTGTGACCCAAATGGAGATCGTATGCCAAAGTTACGCCCTCGGAAAGTTGATACACCAAACTACCCAAAACGAGGTCCACAAAACTATTAGATTTTCATCTTCTGTGTTTAGGGTTTTGGATTTTCTTTATGTTAAAAAGGCCTTTGGAGCCTCATTGTAACTATCATCTTCTTGCAAATGTGAGTAGCCATCACATCTCTTCTCATAGATAAGTTTCCACCTTTCTAGCGAGTCTTTCACTATGTATTTCTACAGTTTTATACATTTCTCTCATTAATAGAAATTGTGTATTATTGTATCTCTGTGTTTATGGTTATATATCTAATAAATTCCTATTATATTATTGGATATCTAATATATCTCTGTACATTTTCTTTATTATATCGCCGCACTCATTTCATGACAAAAATAATTCGGATCAGTGGTATCAAAGAAGGTTGTTCTTGATCATTTTTTCTAGTGCATGTTCGCAACGAGGTACGAGTATAGAAAGTTGGGTCTCGAGCTTGTGTCTCTTGAGGACAATTTCTCTCGCACGCCCAAGAAACCCTCCATGATGGAAGAAAATAAAAACGATAGAGCAGAAGATTCTATTAATCTGTTTCTTGAGAAAACTCTCACGTGACAGAGGGACGAAATGATGGAGAATTTTTCCCACATCCTTTAATGCATGTCGATAACAACCAACACATATTCATCAAGCAGCCACTTTGGAGGCACCTCTCCTTTCAAGGTACAAGTTAATTATGATATTCTCATACTTGACGGATAGATAGATCTAGATGCACTAAAAGGATGGTTAAATCTTCTAGAAGGTTATTTCTCTATTCACAATTTTTTTGAGAGGGAAAAGATCACCTTTGCACTCCTTAAATATATCCCCCATGTCAAACATTGGTGGAAAAATTAATGCGAGTAAAGTTCCATAGAGGAGTCTAGATTATATGGGGTTGAGCCCACTTGGGATTTTTTTGTGGATGTGGTCAAGGAACAATATTACCCTGTTGGTAACTATGATGACCATTACATTAGATGGAACACGCGGCATCAAGAGAGGGCCCAAGTAGTTTCAGAGTTCACCAATACCTTCCATACCTTGTGCACCAAGATGGGTATCAAATATTCTGAGTGGAATTTGGTTCTGAAATACCGTGGGGATCTACACATGTACATCCAAACTGAAATGGAGTTTCTGGACATCTCATCGTTGGGAGTTTCCTATCAATATCATGTCAAAATAGAGATGAAATTTAGGCACTAGAAAAAATAGAAGTTTGGGTCTACAAATCTGCAACCACCAAATTATGATAAAGATGTCCCTAACAAACAACCTCCAAAAAACTAGTCCCACGGGAAAAGAAGGGTCACGGAAAGATGAAGAAGGGCAATGGAAAGTGGTGCAATTTCCATAAAATCCCCTAGAAAAACACTGATAAATGTCACTCCAAACAGTCATTGGTGCTAGAGATCAAAGAAAAAGATATGAACCCAGATTCAGAATCTGATTCAAAAACTAATGGGAGAAGATAGATCATTGACGCAGACCCCACTGTTATTGTCACGACCATAACAATACAACCAGGACAACCAACAGATATTGAAGAGGGGGAGTGTCTCTTCGATTCACAGATGTGGGTTAAGGGGACCCCACTGCATTTCATTGTTGATAGCAGAAGCCAGAAAAATCTCATCTCAGTAGAGGTCGTCAAAAAGTAGGGACTTTCTACAACACCACACCCACAACCATACAACATCGGGTGGCTTTACCAGGGATGAGATCTCTATGTCATCCAGTAGTGACGATTGTTTTATGACATCCAATCCTTCAAGGATGAGGTATTATGTTATGTTTCCCCACTGGATGTTTGTGATGTTATTCTGGGCCAACCATATATGTGGAAGCGCCTTTCTATCTATGAGTCTCGATCCCGTAGTGTTAGTGTTACTTTGGGGGTTCATCTCTAGAGGATACCAGAGGTATTTCCGACCACTGTCCCACCTAAACAGTGCCACAAGGTAGTATCTCATAGTACAAAATTCAGCTTCTTCAACCTCAATCCAAAAACCTTCTATCCAACAGAAGCATATCAAAAATATTGAAGCAAAGTGGAAATATTCCTTTTGCACATAGTCATATCATCAAGTTATTGACAACCTCCCATAAACCAAGCAGTGCAACTTCTCCAGCAAGGCAAGTAGCTCACCAAGGTCCAGATTTATCAAATGCTTCCCCCTCTCCCTAGGAACTCAAAGTGATGAATACCATTTCTTCCTAAGGTGGGATTATTTACCCATGTCGATATCGGTGACCACCCACCTATTCCACCTGGCTCATAACAATTTTATGGAAACTTACTATTTTTAGCAGTTTTTCGATTCTTAAACTTCTGAGGCCATTTTGAGGGCCTAAATAAATTTTATCAGGATCAAGCACCTCAATGATAGCTAAAGGATTTGAACATCTTGCCTTTAGGTTCCTATGGATATCTAATTGTAATGGATTGGTTGGAACAACATCATTCTATACTAGACTATCGTAACAAGGCATTAACTTGCTTGGATGAGGAAGGGAACCTAAGGAAAGTGCAAGGAATTCCTAGGGCAGTGACTATCAAAGAAATTTCATCAATGCAACAGAAAAAGTGTTACAGGAAGGGTTGTCAAATATGTGTAGCCCATATGGAGGAAGCATCTAAGGATAAAGAGCCAAGTCTGGAGGATCATGCAGTCCTGGAAGATTTTGAATATGTATTCAAGGAGGTACTGGGACTACCCCCAAAGAGAGATATTGATTTCTCTATTAATCTGATGCCTGGAGCAGCTCAAGTATCAAAAACTTCGTACAAAATAAGTACACCAGAACTGAAGGAGTTGCAAATGTAGCTTCAAGAACTTCTGAAGAAGGGGTATATATGCCCAAGTGTGTCACCTTGGGGTGCCCCAATCTTGTTCGTGAAGAAGAAATATGGGACATTGAGATTGTGCATCGATTTCAGACAGTTGAACAAAGTGACTATAAAGAACAAGTATCCTTTTCCAAGGATCAATGATCTCTTCGATCAGTTGAATTTCAAAGATTGATCTAAGGTCAGGATACCATCGGGTAAGGATTAAAGAGGAAGATATCAGTAAATATGCCTTCAGGACAAGGTATGGTCATTATGAGTTCAGAGTGGTTCCATTTGGGTTATCAAATGCACTAGTTGTTTTCATGTGCCTAATGAATGGTGTTTTCCGAGAATATTTGGACAAGTTTGTCATTGTCTTTTTGGATGATATCCTTGTATATTCCAAGTTGGAAGAATAGCATGAGCATCATTTGAGGATGGTGTTTCAAGTGCTAAGAGAGCATCAGATGTAGTCCAAATTGAACAAGTGCTCATTTTATCGAAACATAATTCACTATTTGGGGCATTTCATATCTGAAGATGGGATAACAGTGGATCCTGAGAAGATAGAAGACATTAGAGGGTGGACAACACCTAAGAATGTGACATAAGTAAGATCCTTCATGGGTCTAGTTGGCTACTACAGAAGGTTCATTGCATGGTTTTCGAGAATAACTCATCCCATCACTTTCTTGAAAAGGAAGGGGAAGAAGTTTCAATGGACATAAGACTTTGAAAAGAGTTTCCAAAAATTGAAGCAGTTGTTAACCAGTGCTCCAATTCTACATATTGCCAATCTGAATGAAGATTTCATGGTTTGCATAGATGCGTGCAAAGGAGGACTTGGAGAATTCCTTAGTCATAACGGATTTGTAATATGTTTCGAGTCCAGAAAATTGAAAGAGCATGAAAGGCTCTATGCCACTCATGATTTGTAGTTGGCAGCCATAGTTCACGCTTTGAAGAATTGGAGGCACTACCTCATGGGAAATAGGTTTGAGCTGAGGACAGACCATAATGGTTTGAAGCATTTGTTTGATCATCCTACTTTGAATGCTAGGAAAAGCGGATGGTTAGAATTCCTCTATGAATATGACATTCATATAACTAATATCAAGGGGGAAGAGAACAAAGTGGTTGATGCACTCATCAAAAGAGTGCATGAGTTGCATGATACAACCATTATCATGTACCAATTATATTTAAAATACATAATTGTGGAGGCTTCAAAATCAGATTTGCAGTACATGGAATTCGTAACAAAATTACAGCAAGGTAAAATGCAGCAGAAAGTTAAGGATTATGAATCGGGAATTGATGGAATTCTCTTGTACAGAAATTTTTTTTATGTACCCAATTCTCCTTAATTGAGTGTGATTTTAAAATAAGTCCACAATGTACCTTATGCAAGACACCCGAGATATTAGAAAACAATTTCAGCAGTCAAGAGCCAATATTATTGGCCATGCATAAAGAGGTAGATTGTTGAACACATAGCTACATGATTGGAGTGTCAAAAGGTAAAGGTTGAGCATAGAGACCCAGCTAGTTTGTTACAACCATTACCCATTCCTGAGTGAAAATGGGAAGTGGTGACAATGGATTTCATCACAGGATTGCCCAGAACAATCAAGCGACATGATGCAATCAAGCGACATGATGCAATCATGGTGGTGGTGGAAAATCTTACTAAAGCTACCCATTTTATTCCATTGAAGACTACTCACAAGGAAACCAACGTTTCTAATATTTATATGAGGGAAGTATCATGCTTGCATGGCATACCCAAGACAATCGTGTTTGACAGAGACCCAAAGTTTACCTCAAAGTTTTGGAAGGGGTTATTCAAAGGGTTCAGAACAAATCTGAACTTCAGCACAACTTATCATCCTAAGTCTAATGGGAAAATAGAAAGGGTGAACCAAGTGATAGAGGATATGCTAAGGATGTATGTGATGGACAAACCATATAAATGGGAAGATTACCTACACTTGGTAGAATTTTCCTACAACAATGGGTATCAAGCATCACTTAAGATGAGCCTGTTTGAAGCACATTATGGCAAAAAGTGAAACACACCAGTAAGTTGGGACAACCCAGTTGATAGGGTAGTTGTTGGGCTAGAGTTGGTCAAGGAAATGGAAGAGAAAATGTTGAATATTAAACAAAATTTGAAGGTTGCCCAAGACAGGCAGAAAAATCTATGTTGATAAGAACATAACTCACATGGAATTTAAAGTAGGGGATCATGTATTCTTGAAAGTGAAGGGCAACAAAAGTTCCCTAAAGCTGGGAAACTGTTCCAAGTTGGCATCCATATATTGCGGGCCCTTTGAAATCCTAGAGAGGATTGGTCCAATAGCTTATATGCTTGCATTTCCTGCATCTATGCCTATACATAATGTATTTCATATGTCATTGCTTAAGAAATATATACATGATGTTAATCATGTTATTAATTGGAATGTGATTTAGGTTGAGCAATAAAGCGTTTTTTTGGTGCATCTGGTGCGCATACTGGACCAACAAAGAAAGCAACAGGGATTGTAAGTCTAGTGGACTTGGTACAGTCATAAGGACGCAACATGGGAGCATGACGATGCTATGCGAGAAGAGTACCCACATATTTTTGAAGACTTTGGAAATATTGTTGTGGTTGTGTGAATAAGTTGCACTGAGGAAAGTGCAAAAATAAGGGGAGGGGATTGTAACACCCCGACTCGAACCCCTATTGAATTGTAATTGTGTTTTTGGATGGTGAGCTAAGTGTTATAAGATAGAAGACTTATATGTTTATTAGGCCGGAGACCCTAGATGCGTAAGGCCAGTGAACCTATTTTTGTATATGTAAACACTCATATCACTAATAAAATTACATCATGCATGTAGACTGACCACGAAGAAAGATTTATGGGGGAATAATCTCCACTAGGTAGGGTAAGGGAAGGGGATAAGTTTATGGGAATAGGGGATAATCTAGAGGACTTACCTTTAAAGGAATAATATTATATTATTATTTCTTAAAGGCTAAGGTTGACATAATATGTGTTGTCCTAAGTTCCTGGGGAAAGGGAATGAGTGTTAAGTGGAGCCAATGCAGCTTCAAGAAGACATGTGTCAACCTGGGCACATGTAGTTTATAGTTGGGAAAGCCAGCTTGTTTGTGGTTCTCTCACCATTATCACGACCATCGCCATTCTCGCAAGTCTGTCATCTTACCTGATTCACCCACTAATTCATGCATTGAGCCATTGCCTTAATCGTCAACCTTTGCATCATTCACGCACACTGGAACCAACAGGTGCTTGAACTATCCCATACTTTTCCTATGAAGCACAACACACTTGTACCTTCCCTAAGCCATACCATGCCTTAACGGTTTGTATTTATTGCCCATGCAGTTCCTTGACCGAGCGTGGCTTGCTGCCATCATCTACTCTATACCGATCTTTGTTGTTTCCATCACCCTCACTTGAATTGACTTAGGATCTGGACTGAAGAAAAAGGTTTTCAGGCCTGTGGGTTTGAAGAGGTGGGTATTCAGGCCCATGGACTGAATAAGCAGGTTTTCATGCCTATAAGAAACTCTCTCAATGTGAGAGAGGTTGTTAGGAAAGTGATTTTCCCAAAGAGAGCCCAACGACAACAATAGTGCTCGGAGAATTCCTTTTCGGCCTGTTGTTGAAGCACTAAAAAAGAAGTGGGGCAGCCGAAGGACTTTTGAGCAGAGAAGGGGCACACTTCCTAGGGTGGGACAAGCATGTGGGGAATGAGATATTGTAGGTTCTTAGTGTGAGTTGGCTCTTGGGAGAAAATCCTTCCTATTGATCTCTGTGACGTTCCTGTTGTCCTTTCCAAGCCTAGGAATCGTTTGCCCGGTGGAGTTTAATCCCAGCTTGGGGGTGGCCCACTGCTGAGCGTGATGAGCAGCATGGTCTAAGGCTGGGAGGTTCATGGAAGGTCTGTACGCAGTTGGTGGTCATCTATTAAAAGATAAGTACGAAATCTATGTTCTTTGTATGATGTGTATCTTGAAATCAAGTTATAATGTTGTTAGAATTGTCTATGTATAATGGTTGTATGTTTTAATGTTATTTCTGCATGAATAGTGGCATGAACATAATGTTATAGTTGTTTAATTGCATTAGATAGATATGTATATAAATATACATGGTAACATAACATGAAAATGTTAAGCCCTAATATTGGCTCATTACCCCTTAATTGGGGCATATTATATTAGTAATGTTATTTTATTTATGTCGACTTTAGGCCATTAGTTGTAATTATACCTCCTAGTCTCCTATATATATCAAGGAGACATTTTCATTTTGAATCATCTTGTACTTGAACATTTAAGTGGGGTAAAAAGAGGTTGCCCCCCTGAAGAGGCTTATTATCTGAAATTATCTCTTTTTCAAGGCATTGAGTACTTTTTCTGAGGTTTTTCTATGCTATATTGATATTTGGTTCTTAACATATGGCATCAAAGCTTAAGGTCTTGGGGTTTCGCTGCTACATCTGAGACACCTTGTAATTTTCACTATAACTTGTTTTCTACAACGTTTCAGAAGGAATGGATTGGAGGATAATTAGTAGATGGATCAAGGTACATTGGGTTCAAAATTTAGTGCTTGAGGCCTTATACTTTCAGAGATACAGCCTGTACAAGATAGGGTTATGGAATCATCCTGAACTGAGTCATTGCGGAATTTTCGCTATAATTTTATTTTATGTAATGTTTCAAACCCTAAAATCCATAGGATATTTACAAAAATTAGTAAGATATCTGTGGTAAAAATTTCAGCTTCTGGGTCATCTTAAATTTGTATATACACCCTATGTAAGATAGGGTATTTGACTAGTCCTATTGACTAGTCTCAAGAAGGTGTTCCAGGTAAAACAATCATAAATTCTTCCTAGAGTATCCAAATTGAGTGGGAATAGTTTCATTGGATCATGGACATTTTGTAGTATTTTTGGTGCGAGTTTCTGAATTTTATATCAATTATTTTGTGCGGGGAACGCTATACAAGTGAGATCTCATGGAAAGGACAAAAATCGGCAAGTTGTGGGGAAGTTACCGTAAACTCCACTTGGCACATCCAATTTTGATCAGACTTATGGCATTACAGAGAATAAATATTAGAGAACTACATAAAATAAACTTTCATACCCAGAAGGGCCAAAACTTGGGATATACAACAGAAGAATGATCGTCTAGCAGAACCACCTCAAAATCAAGGTTCAAAAGTGATACTTGGCCAACATGCCACCCAAAAAGGGAACTTCTACACCAAATAAGCCTCCATACAATTCTACTTGGACTCTTGATGAAGGTGAAGAAATGCATAGGGACATAAATGATTTACAAAAGAATATAGTAACAAAATATGAACTACAAGAGATGATGGAGGGTTTAAAAGGGGATATCATGGAAGTATTGAAAAATTTCGTAACAGAGAAGACACTTGAAAGTGAAAATGCATCCCATGAAATTCATTATGAGGACACAAGGAAGGTGAATCAAGAATGGAGAAGCTCCAACTTTGGTTTGAATACCAACCACGTTCCAAAGATTGATATGAGGAAGTTTGATGGCAAGGACCCAATCACATGGATACTTCAGATGGAGCAATTATTTGATCTCCATAATGTGCCACATACACAAAAGGTATGAATTGCTTCTTTATATTTAGAAACTAATCAATTTGTATGGTATCGATGGCTTTGTT
>ML881198.1:0-15598 GCA_009831015.1 Picea engelmannii | reverse complement strand
GAAATTTTTCAATACTTCCATGATATCCCCTTTTAAACCCTCCATCATCTCTTGTAGTTCATATTTTGTTACTATATTCTTTTGTAAATCATTTATGTCCCTACGCATTTCTTCACCTTCATCAAGAGTCCAAGTAGGATTGTATGGAGGCTTATTTGGTGTAGAATTTCCCTTTTTGGGTGGCATGTTGGCCAAGTATCACTTTTGAACTTTGATTTTGAGGTGGTTCTGCTAGACGATCATTCTTCTGTTGTATATCCCAAGTTTTGGCCCTTCTGGGTATGAAAGTTTATTTTATGTAGTTCTCTGATATTTCTTCTCTGTAATGACATAAGTCTGATCAAAATTGGATGTGCCAAGTGGAGTTTACGGTAACTTCCCCACAACTTGCCGATTTTTGTCCTTTCCATGAGATCTCACTTGTATAGCATTCCCCACACAAAATAATTGATATAAAATTTAGAAACTCGCACCAGAAATACTACAGAATGTCCACGATCCAATGAAACTATTCCCACTCAATTTGGATACTCTAGGAAGAATTTATGATTGTTTTACTTGGAACACCTTCTTGAGACTAGTCAATAGGACTAGTCAAATACCCTATCTTACATAGGGTGTATATACAAATTTAAGATGACCCAGAAGCTGAAATTTTTACCACAGATATCTTACTAATTTTTGTAAATAGCCTATGGAGTTTAGGGTTTGAAACATTACATAAAAAAAATTTATAGCAAAAATTCCGCAATGACTTAGTTCAAGATGATTCCATAACCCTATCTTGTACAAGCTGTATCTCTGAAAGTATAAGGCCTCAAGCACTAAATTTTGAACCCAACGTACCTGGATCCATCTACTAATTATCCTCCAATCCGTTCCTTCTGAAACGTTGTAGAAAACAAGTTATAGTGAAAATTCCAAGGTGTCTCAGATGTAGCAGCGAAACCCCAAGACCTTGAGCTCTGATACCATATGTTAAGAACCAAATATCAATATAGCATAGAAAAACCTCAGAAAAAGTACTCAATGCCTTGAAAAAGAGATAATTTCAGATAATAAGCCTCTTCAAGGGGGCAACCTCTTTTTACCCCACTTAAATGTTCAAGTACAAGATGATTCAAAATGAAAATGTCTCCTTGATATATATAGGAGACTAGAAGGTATAATTACAACTAATGGCCTAAAGCCGACATAAATAAAATAATATTACTAATATAATATGCCCCAATTAAGGGGTAATGAGCCAATATAGGGCTTAACATTTTCATGTTATGTTACCATGTATATTTATATACATATCTATCTAATGCAATTAAATAACTATAACATTATGTTCATGCCACTATTCATGCGGAAATAACATTAAAACATACAACCATTATACACAGACAATTCTAACAACATTATAGATTGATTTCAAGATACACATCATACAAAGAACATAGATTTCGTACTTATCTTTTAATAGATGACCACCAACTGCGTACAGACCTTCCATGAACCTCCCAGCCTTAGACCATGTTGCTCATCACGCTCAACAGTGGGCCACCCCCAAGCTGGGATTAAACTCCACCGGGCAAGCGATTCCTAGGCTTGGAAAGGACAACAGGAACGTCACAAATATCAATAGGAAGGATTTTCTCCCAAGAGCCAACTCACACTAATAACCTACAATCTCTCATTCCCCACATGCTTGTCCCACCCCAGGAAGTGTGCCCCTTCTCTACTCAAAATTCCTTCGGCTGCCCCACTTCTTTTTTAGTGCTTCAACAACAGGCCGAAAAGGAATTCTCCGAGCACTATTGTTGTCGTTGGGCTCTCTCTGGGAAAATCACTTTCCTAACAACCTCTCTCACATTGAGAGAGTTGCTTATAGGCATGACAACTTGCTTATTCAGTCCATGGGCCTGAATACACACCTCTTCAAACCCACAGGCCTGAAAACCTTCTTCTTCAGTCCATATCCTAAGTCAATTCAAGTGAGGGTGATGGAAACAACAAAGATCGGTATAGAGTAGATGATGGCAGCAAGCCACGCTCGGTCAAGGAACTGCGTGGGAAACAACAACAAACCGTTAAGGCATGGTATGGCTTAGGGAAGGTACAAGTGTGTTGTGCTTCATAGGAAAAGTATGGGATAGTTCAAGCACCTATTGGTTCTAGTGTGCGTGAATGATGCAAAGGTTGATGATGAAGGCAATGGCTCAATGCATGAATTAGTGGGTGAATCGGGTAAGATGACAGACTTGCGAGAATGGCGATGGTCCTGATAATGGTGAGAGAACCACAAACAAGCTGGCTTTCCCAGCTATAAACTACATGTGCCCAGGTTGACACATGTCTTCTTGAAGCTGCATTGGCTCCACTTAACACTCATTCCCTTTCCCCAGGAACTTAGGACAACACATATTATGTCAACCTTAGCCTTTAAGAAATAATAATATAATATTATTCCTTTAAAGGTAAGTCCTCTAGATTATCCCCTATTCCCATAAACTTATCCCCTTCCCTTACCCTACCTAGTGGAGATTATTCCCCCATAAATCTTTCTTCGTGGTCAGTCTACATGCATGATGTAATTTTATTAGTGATATGAGTGTTTACATATACAAAAATAGGTTCACTGGCCTTACGCATCTAGGGTCTCCGGCCTAATAAACATATAAGTCTTCTATCTTATAACACTTAGCTCACCATCCAAAAACACAATTACAATTCAATAGGGGTTCGAGTCGGGGTGTTACAATCCCCTCCCCTTATTTTTGCACTTTCCTCAGTGCAACTTATTCACACAACCACAACAATATTTCCAAAGTCTTCAAAAATATGTGGGTACTCTTCTCGCATAGCATCGTCATGCTCCCATGTTGCGTCCTTATGACTGTACCAAGTCCACTAGACTTACAATCCCTGTTGCTTTCTTTGTTGGTCCAGTATGCGCACCAGATGCACCAAAAAAACGCTTTATTGCTCAACCTAAATCACATTCCAATTAATAACATGATTAACATCATGTATATATTTCTTAAGCAATGACATATGAAATACATTATGTATAGGCATAGATGCAGGAAATGCAAGCATATAAGCTATTGGACCAATCCTCTCTAGGATTTCAAAGGGCCCGCAATATATGGATGCCAACTTGGAACAGTTTCCCAGCTTTAGGGAACTTTTGTTGCCCTTCACTTTCAAGAATACATGATCCCCTACTTTAAATTCCATGTGAGTTATGTTCTTATCAACATAGATTTTTCTGCCTGTCTTGGGCAACCTTCAAATTTTGTTTAATATTCAACATTTTCTCTTCCATTTCCTTGACCAACTCTAGCCCAACAACTACCCTATCAACTGGGTTGTCCCAACTTACTGGTGTGTTTCACTTTTTGCCATAATGTGCTTCAAACAGGCTCATCTTAAGTGATGCTTGATACCCATTGTTGTAGGAAAATTCTACCAAGTGTAGGTAATCTTCCCATTTATATGGTTTGTCCATCACATACATCCTTAGCATATCCTCTATCACTTGGTTCACCCTTTCTATTTTCCCATTAGACTTAGGATGATAAGTTGTGCTGAAGTTCAGATTTGTTCTGAACCCTTTGAATAACCCCTTCCAAAACTTTGAGGTAAACTTTGGGTCTCTGTCAAACACGATTGTCTTGGGTATGCCATGCAAGCATGATACTTCCCTCATATAAATATTAGAAACGTTGGTTTCCTTGTGAGTAGTCTTCAATGGAATAAAATGGGTAGCTTTAGTAAGATTTTCCACCACCACCATGATTGCATCATGTCGCTTGATTGCATCATGTCGCTTGATTGTTCTGGGCAATCCTGTGATGAAATCCATTGTCACCACTTCCCATTTTCACTCAGGAATGGGTAATGGTTGTAACAAACTAGCTGGGTCTCTATGCTCAACCTTTACCTTTTGACACTCCAATCATGTAGCTATGTGTTCAACAATCTACCTCTTTATGCATGGCCAATAATATTGGCTCTTGACTGCTGAAATTGTTTTCTAATATCTCGGGTGTCTTGCATAAGGTACATTGTGGACTTATTTTAAAATCACACTCAATTAAGGAGAATTGGGTACATAAAAAAAATTTCTGTACAAGAGAATTCCATCAATTCCCGATTCATAATCCTTAACTTTCTGCTGCATTTTACCTTGCTGTAATTTTGTTACGAATTCCATGTACTGCAAATCTGATTTTGAAGCCTCCACAATTATGTATTTTAAATATAATTGGTACATGATAATGGTTGTATCATGCAACTCATGCACTCTTTTGATGAGTGCATCAACCACTTTGTTCTCTTCCCCCTTGATATTAGTTATATGAATGTCATATTCATAGAGGAATTCTAACCATCCGCTTTTCCTAGCATTCAAAGTAGGATGATCAAACAAATGCTTCAAACCATTATGGTCTGTCCTCAGCTCAAACCTATTTCCCATGAGGTAGTGCCTCCAATTCTTCAAAGCGTGAACTATGGCTGCCAACTACAAATCATGAGTGGCATAGAGCCTTTCATGCTCTTTCAATTTTCTGGACTCGAAACATATTACAAATCCGTTATGACTAAGGAATTCTCCAAGTCCTCCTTTGCACGCATCTATGCAAACCATGAAATCTTCATTCAGATTGGCAATATGTAGAATTGGAGCACTGGTTAACAACTGCTTCAATTTTTGGAAACTCTTTTCAAAGTCTTATGTCCATTGAAACTTCTTCCCCTTCCTTTTCAAGAAAGTGATGGGATGAGTTATTCTCGAAAACCATGCAATGAACCTTCTGTAGTAGCCAACTAGACCCATGAAGGATCTTACTTATGTCACATTCTTAGGTGTTGTCCACCCTCTAATGTCTTCTATCTTCTCAGGATCCACTGTTATCCCATCTTCAGATATGAAATGCCCCAAATAGTGAATTATGTTTCGATAAAATGAGCACTTGTTCAATTTGGACTACATCTGATGCTCTCTTAGCACTTGAAACACCATCCTCAAATGATGCTCATGCTATTCTTCCAACTTGGAATATACAAGGATATCATCCAAAAAGACAATGACAAACTTGTCCAAATATTCTCGGAAAACACCATTCATTAGGCACATGAAAACAACTAGTGCATTTGATAACCCAAATGGAACCACTCTGAACTCATAATGACCATACCTTGTCCTGAAGGCATATTTACTGATATCTTCCTCTTTAATCCTTACCCGATGGTATCCTGACCTTAGATCAATCTTTGAAATTCAACTGATCGAAGAGATCATTGATCCTTGGAAAAGGATACTTGTTCTTTATAGTCACTTTGTTCAACTGTCTGAAATCGATGCACAATCTCAATGTCCCATATTTCTTCTTCACGAACAAGATTGGGGCACCCCAAGGTGACACACTTGGGCATATATACCCCTTCTTCAGAAGTTCTTGAAGCTACATTTGCAACTCCTTCAGTTCTGGTGTACTTATTTTGTACGAAGTTTTTGATACTTGAGCTGCTCCAGGCATCAGATTAATAGAGAAATCAATATCTCTCTTTGGGGGTAGTCCCAGTACCTCCTTGAATACATATTCAAAATCTTCCAGGACTGCATGATCCTCCAGACTTGGCTCTTTATCCTTAGATGCTTCCTCCATATGGGCTACACATATTTGACAACCCTTCCTGTAACACTTTTTCTGTTGCATTGATGAAATTTCTTTGATAGTCACTGCCCTAGGAATTCCTTGCACTTTCCTTAGGTTCCCTTCCTCATCCAAGCAAGTTAATGCCTTGTTACGATAGTCTAGTATAGAATGATGTTGTTCCAACCAATCCATTACAATTAGATATCCATAGGAACCTAAAGGCAAGATGTTCAAATCCTTTAGCTATCATTGAGGTGCTTGATCCTGATAAAATTTATTTAGGCCCTCAAAATGGCCTCAGAAGTTTAAGAATCGAAAAACTGCTAAAAATAGTAAGTTTCCATAAAATTGTTATGAGCCAGGTGGAATAGGTGGGTGGTCACCGATATCGACATGGGTAAATAATCCCACCTTAGGAAGAAATGGTATTCATCACTTTGAGTTCCTAGGGAGAGGGGGAAGCATTTGATAAATCTGGACCTTGGTGAGCTACTTGCCTTGCTGGAGAAGTTGCACTGCTTGGTTTATGGGAGGTTGTCAATAACTTGATGATATGACTATGTGCAAAAGGAATATTTCCACTTTGCTTCAATATTTTTGATATGCTTCTGTTGGATAGAAGGTTTTTGGATTGAGGTTGAAGAAGCTGAATTTTGTACTATGAGATACTACCTTGTGGCACTGTTTAGGTGGGACAGTGGTCGGAAATACCTCTGGTATCCTCTAGAGATGAACCCCCAAAGTAACACTAACACTACGGGATCGAGACTCATAGATAGAAAGGCGCTTCCACATATATGGTTGGCCCAGAATAACATCACAAACATCCAGTGGGGAAACATAACATAATACCTCATCCTTGAAGGATTGGATGTCATAAAACAATCGTCACTACTGGATGACATAGAGATCTCATCCCTGGTAAAGCCACCCGATGTTGTATGGTTGTGGGTGTGGTGTTGTAGAAAGTCCCTACTTTTTGACGACCTCTACTGAGATGAGATTTTTCTGGCTTCTGCTATCAACAATGAAATGCAGTGGGGTCCCCTTAACCCACATCTGTGAATCGAAGAGACACTCCCCCTCTTCAATATCTGTTGGTTGTCCTGGTTGTATTGTTATGGTCGTGACAATAACAGTGGGGTCTGCGTCAATGATCTATCTTCTCCCATTAGTTTTTGAATCAGATTCTGAATCTGGGTTCATATCTTTTTCTTTGATCTCTAGCACCAATGACTGTTTGGAGTGACATTTATCAGTGTTTTTCTAGGGGATTTTATGGAAATTGCACCACTTTCCATTGCCCTTCTTCATCTTTCCGTGACCCTTCTTTTCCCGTGGGACTAGTTTTTTGGAGGTTGTTTGTTAGGGACATCTTTATCATAATTTGGTGGTTGCAGATTTGTAGACCCAAACTTCTATTTTTTCTAGTGCCTAAATTTCATCTCTATTTTGACATGATATTGATAGGAAACTCCCAACGATGAGATGTCCAGAAACTCCATTTCAGTTTGGATGTACATGTGTAGATCCCCACGGTATTTCAGAACCAAATTCCACTCAGAATATTTGATACCCATCTTGGTGCACAAGGTATGGAAGGTATTGGTGAACTCTGAAACTACTTGGGCCCTCTCTTGATGCCGCGTGTTCCATCTAATGTAATGGTCATCATAGTTACCAACAGGGTAATATTGTTCCTTGACCACATCCACAAAAAAATCCCAAGTGGGCTCAACCCCATATAATCTAGACTCCTCTATGGAACTTTACTCGCATTAATTTTTCCACCAATGTTTGACATGGGGGATATATTTAAGGAGTGCAAAGGTGATCTTTTCCCTCTCAAAAAAATTGTGAATAGAGAAATAACCTTCTAGAAGATTTAACCATCCTTTTAGTGCATCTAGATCTATCTATCCGTCAAGTATGAGAATATCATAATTAACTTGTACCTTGAAAGGAGAGGTGCCTCCAAAGTGGCTGCTTGATGAATATGTGTTGGTTGTTATCGACATGCATTAAAGGATGTGGGAAAAATTCTCCATCATTTCGTCCCTCTGTCACGTGAGAGTTTTCTCAAGAAACAGATTAATAGAATCTTCTGCTCTATCGTTTTTATTTTCTTCCATCATGGAGGGTTTCTTGGGCGTGCGAGAGAAATTGTCCTCAAGAGACACAAGCTCGAGACCCAACTTTCTATACTCGTACCTCGTTGCGAACATGCACTAGAAAAAATGATCAAGAACAACCTTCTTTGATACCACTGATCCGAATTATTTTTGTCATGAAATGAGTGCGGCGATATAATAAAGAAAATGTACAGAGATATATTAGATATCCAATAATATAATAGGAATTTATTAGATATATAACCATAAACACAGAGATACAATAATACACAATTTCTATTAATGAGAGAAATGTATAAAACTGTAGAAATACATAGTGAAAGACTCGCTAGAAAGGTGGAAACTTATCTATGAGAAGAGATGTGATGGCTACTCACATTTGCAAGAAGATGATAGTTACAATGAGGCTCCAAAGGCCTTTTTAACATAAAGAAAATCCAAAACCCTAAACACAGAAGATGAAAATCTAATAGTTTTGTGGACCTCGTTTTGGGTAGTTTGGTGTATCAACTTTCCGAGGGCGTAACTTTGGCATACGATCTCCATTTGGGTCACACAATAGCTAGTTGGAAAAACATCGTCAAGGAGATTCATTTTGGGGATCAATCAAATCCTCAAAATGGCCTCAGAAGTTTAGGAACTGAAAAACTGCTAAAAATAGTAAGTTTCCAGAAAATTGTTTTGAGCCAGTTGGAATATATGGTTGGCCACCGATATCCACCTAGATCGAGAAAAATGTTGAGAAATGGGTAAGGACCTTGAAGAGGGTAAACTTGAGAACTTGAGAGGAATTCCTCTGGTGGTATCATGGCTTTGCACAAGGGTGGGTAGACTGTAGATATTTAGTGGATCTGAGCCTATGGTAGGGTGGAAAGGAATTCACCCTTAGGCAACTAGCTAGCCACAACATGTAAACAGATAAGTATTCCTACACTCTACATAATTGAATTGAGATATCTGGTTGGTTTCTTGTATTTTTGTAATGAGTGTGTATGTTTGGTTGGTGGTATTGATACTTGTTTCATTAGAAATCCTTGTATGTGAAAGATTGTAGATATGCAAGAATAGTATAGGTCTTACACACATGTATATGAATACCTTATATCATTCTGAGATAAAGGAAGTGGATACATGTATATGTTTTCCTATGCATAGTAATTACACGTGTTGTGATGGGCTTCCTATGGAAATGGAACCATTTTTGTAAGCCAAGGAATAATGTATTAAATATTAGACCTCTATGTGAAAGGCCAGAGAAGGTCCTTAAACCCTATATATTCTCTATTAAGAAAACACAAGGTATGTAGGATTCAAAGTTCTCGTGAGAGGCATAAGGGTATGAGGGAAATCTAGCAAAATAATGCAGCGTAAGGATATGGAACTATTAGGTCCTAGATATAAACTAAAGTTTGTGTAGTCTCTTGTTAAACTAAGGAGGCTCAATAGCCATTGGATCAATGGGAGGGTTAAAGGAAAATTGTAGATCATATCAGAGGAATGGGAGCTGGGGAAAGGTAGTTGTAAACATAGGATATCAGATCCCCAAAGTATCGAGAGATCCTTTGTGATACACCACGTAAAATCCCCAATGTGCCAATACAGATAGGGTTCCATCCCTAGTTTCCATGCTTTATTACATATACACAAGGAGAGAGAACATGATGTCGTTATGACGTGTACCACCAGGGTGACAACCAAGGTGTCATAGGGAATGACACTTTTCATCCTCAAGTTCATGGGAGAGTCATGTATAGGCCTATTCGAACATATCATCTTTGGATTAGCACCCTTTTATCCACAACCATTGGATCTTGTTGACGAATGATCTCAACCGAAGATCGAGAGAATGAGAGGCTTATGCAAATCCAACGTAAACATATACAGGGCCATTGATTCAGTGCCCCAGTGATTCGGAGGGATGATGTCATCATTATGTGTGATGCCAGTAGGGTAGCCACAATTTCACGAGGATGACACTTTTCAATGGTTGATTCATGGGAAAGTTGAGTGTGGGCCCTCAATTGAAAACAAAACCTTGATCGAAGCCTTTAAAACCTGACCGTTGGATTAGGGTGATGGGAGATACCAGTCGTTGAAATCTCATAAAATATCATGAGGGGATTTACACCTTGAGGTACTGAAGTATCATACCCTCAAACGAATATCAATTTTGTAACCTTTGGGAAAAACCCCATATGCCAGTGGAGCAGTGGGTCTAGTTTCTCAAGAAAGGTTCCACTCCCTTTATATGAACTAAGTTTTGACATGCAAATGATGTAATGATGATGAGAAGTGTACACTTAACAGTTTACATGTCTAGGTGTGACACGTGTCAATATAGGGTTTGCCGATGAATTGAGTGTGGGCCCTGTTGGGCTTAGACCTTTGCACAATGTCCTTCAGTCTCGATTGTAGAATTCAAGTGCTAATGAAATCTAGACCGTAAATATGGCAGACAAAGATCAAGAGGCATACCAGTGCATGGGGTATCGAAGTATTGGGACCCTCGGGTATCGTCATGTCCATTTTCCTTTGGGAGAGCTCCGATATCTCGAGACTCGATGGGTCGATGCCCACAACATCAACTATCAAGGGGTAATATAGGAAGCATGCATAGCTAGCGAAGCCTGATGGGTCGATGGATGGTATCCTGATAGGGCATGGTTCCTAGGTGTAACGCACCCAACCACCAATAGGCTGGGAAATGTCACTTCCTGGACATCTCTCCTTGCTCTGATACCATTTTATAACGTCCCCAACCACCAACAGGTTGGACAACTCTACCCAAATAAATCTCTGATACCAATTCGTGACATTCCCAGCCTTAAAACGACAAGCTAGGCCATGCCACCGAATGAATTTCATGTTATGTTACCATGTGTGTATATATATATATATATATATATATATATATATATATATAATGAAATTAAACAACTATAGCATTCTGTTCATGCCACTATTCATGCAGAAATAACATTAAAACATACAACCATTATACACAGACAATTCTAACAACATTATAGCTTGATTTCAAGATACACATCATACATAGAACATATATTTGGTACTTATCTTTTAATAGATGAACACCAACTACGTGCAGAACTTTCAAGAACCTCCCAGCCTTAGATCACCCTTCTCATCACACTCAGCAGTGGGTCACCCCCGAGTTGGGATTAAACTCACCCAGGTAAGGGATTCTTAGGCTTGACAAGGACAACAAGAATGTCACATAGATCAACAGGAAGGATTTTCTCCCAGGATCCAGCTCACACTAATAGCCTACAACCTCTCATTCCCCACATTCTTGTCCCACCCCAGGAAGTGTTCCCCTTCTCTGCTCAACAGTCCTTTGGCTACCCCACTTCCCTTTCAGGGCTTCAACAACAGGCCGAAAAGGAATTCTCCGAGCAATATTGTTGTCATTGGGATCCCTCTGGGAAAATCACTTTCCCAACAACCTCTCTCACATTGAGATATTTTCTTACAGGACTGACAACCTGCTTCTTCAGTCCACAATCCTAACAACCTGCCTCTTCATACCCATAGGCCTGAAAACTTGCTTCTTGAGTCTATATCCTAAGTCAATTCAAGTGAGGGCGATGGAAACAACAAATCTCGGTATAGAGTAGATGATGGCAGCAATCCACGCTCAGTCAAGGAACTGCATGGGCAACAACAACAAACCATTAAGGCACGATACAACTCGGGGAAGGTACATGTGTGTTGTGATTCATAGGAAAAGTATGGGATAGCTTAAGTGCCTGCTAGTTCCAGAGTGCGTGAATGATGCAAAGGTTGACGATGAAGGCAATGACTCAATGCATGAATCAGTGGGTGAATCGGGTAAGATGGAAGACTTATGAGAATGGAGACGGTCGTGATAATGGTGAGAGAAGCCCCAACTAGCTGGCTTTCCCAGCTATAAACTACATGCGCCCAGGTTGAAACATGTCTTCTTGAAGCTGCATGAGCTCCACTTAACACTCGTTCCCTTTCCCCATGAACTTAGGACAACACAGATTATGTCAACCTTATCCTTTAAGAAATAATAATATAATATTATTCCTTTAGAGGTAAGCCCTCTAGATTATCCCCTATTCCCATAAGCTTAGTCGCTTCCCTTAACCTACCTAGTGGAGCTTAGTCCCCCATAACTCTTTCTTTGTGGTCGTTCTACATGCATCGATGTAATTTTATTAGTGATATGAGTGTTTACATATACAAAAATAGTGTCATTGGACTTAAGCATCTAGGGTCTCCGGCCTAATAAACATATAAGTCTTCCAGCTTATAACACTTAGCTCACCATCCAAAAACATAATTACAATTCAACATGGGATTGAGTTGGGGTGTTACAATCCCCTCCCCTTGTTTTTTCACTTTCCTCAGTGCAACTTATTCACACAACCACAACAAGATTTCCAAAATATTCAAAAAGATGTGGGTACTTTGCTCGCATAGCATCGTCATGCTCCCATGTTGCGTCCTCAGGACTGTACCAAGTCCACTGGACTTACAAGCCCTGTTGCTTTCTTTGATGCTCCAGTATGCGCACTGGATGCACCCAAAAAACACTTTATTGCTCCACCTAAATCACATTCCAATCAATAACATGATTAGCATCATGTATATATTTCTTAAGCAATGACATATGAAATACATTATGTATAGGCATAGATGCAAGAAATGCAAACATATAAGCTACTGGACCAATCCTCTCTAGGATTTCAAATGACCCACAATATATGGATGCCAACTTGGAACAGTTTCCTAGCTTTAGGGAACTTTTGTTGCCCTTCACTTTCAAGAATACATGATCCCCTACTTTAAATTCCTTGTGAGTTATGTTCTTATCAACATAGATTTTTCTTCCTGTCTTGGGAAACCTTCAAATTCTATTTAATCTTCAACATTTTCTCTTCCATTTCCTTGAGCAACTCTAGCCCAACCACTGCCCTATCAACTGGGTTGTCCCAACTTACTGGTGTGTTGCACTTTTTGCCATAATGTGCTTCAAACAGACTCATCTTCAGTGATGCTTGATACCCATTGTTGTAGGAAAATTCTACCAAGTGTAGGTAATCTTCCCATTTATATGGTTTGTCCATCACATACATCCTTAGCATATCCTCTATCACTTGGTTCACCCTTTCTATTTTCCCATCAGACTCAATATGATAGGTTGTGCTAAAGTTCAGATTTGTTCTGAACCCTTTGAATAACCCCTTCCAAAAATTTGAGGTAAACTTTGGGTCTCTTTCATACACGATTGTCTTGGGTATGCCATGCAAATGTGCTACTTCCCTCGTATAAATATCAACAAAATTGGTTTCCTTGTGAGTAGTCTTCAATGGAATAAAATGGGTAGCTTTAGTAAGCTTTTCCACCACCACCATGATTGCATTATGCTGCTTGATTGTTCTGGGCAATCCTGTGATGAAATCCATTGTCACCGCTTCCCATTTCCACTCAGGAATGGGTAGTGGTTGTAAAAAACTAGTTGTGTGTCTATGCTCAACCTTTACCTTTTGACACTCCAATCATTTAGCTATGTGTTCAACAATCTACCTCTTCATGCCTGGCCAATAATATTGGCTCTTGACTGCTGAAATTGTTTTCTGATATCCCGGGTGTCCTGCATAAGGTACATTGTGGATTTATTTTAAAATCACACTCCTCAATTAAGGAGAATTGGGTACATAAACTTTGTTTATGTACAAGAGAATTCCATTAATTCCCAATTCATAATCCTCAACTTTCTGCTGCATTTTACCTTGTTGTAATTTTGTTACGAATTCCATGTACTGCAAATATGATTTTGCAGCCTCCATAATTATGTCTTTCAAATATGATTGGTGGATGATAATGGTTGTAGCATGCAACTCATGCACTCTTCTGCTGATTGCATCAACCACTTTGTTCTCTTCCCCCTTGATATGGTTTACATCAAAGTCATATTCAGAGAGGAATTCTAACCATCCGCTTTTGCTAGCATTCAAAGTAGGATGATCAAACAAATACTTCAGACCATTATGGTCTGTCCTCAACTCAAACCTCTTTCCCATGAGGTAGTGCCTCCAATTCTTGAAAGCGTACACTATGGATTCCAACTCCAAATCATGAGTGGAATAGAGCCTTTCACGCTCTTTCAATTTTCTGGACTCGAAACATATTGCAAATCCGTTCTGACTAAGGATTCCTCCAAGTCCTTCTTTGCACGCATATATGCAAACCATGAAATCTTCACTCGGATTGGCAATCTGTAGAATTGGAGCACTGGTTAGCAACTGATTCAATTGTTGGAAACTCTTTTCAAAGTCTTATGTCCATTGAAACTTCTTCCCCTTCCTTTTCAAGGAAGTGATGGGATGAGTTATTCTCGAAAACCATGCAATGAACCTTCTATAGTAGCCAACTAGACCCATGAAGGAGCTTACTTCTGTCACATTATTAGGTGTTTTCCACCCTCTAATGGCTTCTATCTTCTTAGGATCCACTACTATCCCATCTTCAGATATGATATGCCCCAAATAGTGAATTATGTTTTGATAAAATGAGCACTTGTTCAATTTGGAGTACGTCTGATGGTCTCTTAGCACTTGAAACACCATCCTCAAATGATTCTCATGCTCTTCTTCCAACTTGGAATATACAAGGATGTCATCCAAAAAGACAATGACAAACTTGTCCAAATATTCTCAGAAAACACTATTCATTAGGCACATGAAAACAACTAGTGCATTTGATAACCCAAATGGCACCAATATGAACTCATAATGACCATACCTTGTCCTGAAGGCGGACTTGATGATATCTTCCTCTTTAATACCTACCTGATGGTATCCTGACCTGAGATCAATCTTTGAAAATATCCTTGCATCCTTCAACTGATCGAAGAGATCATCGATCCTTGGAAAAGGATACTTGTTCTTTATAGTCACTTTATTCAACTATCTGAAATCGATGCACTATCTCAATTTCCCATATTGCTTCTTCATAAACAAGATTGGGGCACCCCAAGGTGACACACTTGGGCGTATATACCCCTTATTCATAAGTTCTTCAAGCTGAATTTGCAACTCCTTCAGTTCTGGTGTACTCATTTTGTACTGAGTTTTTGATACTGGAGCTGCTCCAGGCATCAGATTAATAGAGAAATCAATATCTCTCTTTGGTGGTAGTCCTGGTACCTCCTTGAATACATCTTCAAAATCTTCCAGGACTGCATGATCCTCCAGTCTTGGCTCCTTATCCTTAGATGCTTCCTGCATATGGGCTGCAAATATTTGACAACCCTTCCTGTAACACTTTTTCTGTTGCATTTCTAGAATTTCTCTGATAGTCACTACCCTAGGCATTCCTTGCACTTTACTTAGGTTCCCTTCATCATCCAAGAAAGTGAATGCGTTGTTACGATAGTCTAGGACAGAATGATGTTGGTCCAACCAATCCATCTCAATTAGACATCCATAGAAACCTAAAGGTAAGATGTTCAAATCTTCCCTTGTTCTCAGTCCATTCATGTCCATAAGATATGACTTAACCATATCATTAACTTTTCTTTTGGATCTGGTAGCCAACTGCACCAACCAATATTTTCCATGTTTGTTTCTTGGAAAATGCAAACTTTCCACCATCTTAGGATCTATATAACCATGACTAGCTCCTGAATTAATTAAAATAGTAATGGATCGGTTGTGGATCATACCTTCCACTTAAATCATATGTGACTGATACTCTGCTTTCTTGTTGTCCAGGGCTGCATAGATCCTGGGTACACTTCTGCCCATGTCCCCCACTGTTTGA